>JAPYZO010001606.1:0-17278 GCA_030522905.1 Torymus flavipes
GAAGCGCACTCGCTACGCTCGGGCGCTTATACACGCCGTGCCGTAAAGTGCGACTTATGCCACTAGTATCGTAATGTACTATTTCTTCATACCCTGGCTCGAAAATTCGTCAAAACATGTATGTTTTGTGGCCGGGAAATTGCAGGTTATAGTCACGTCATATATTGAACACGTGACTGTAATATGTAACTTCCCGGCCGCAAAACATGCATGTTTTGACGAACTTTCGGCCGGGGTATGATGAAAAATCATGTTTCGCGCGTGTATCGAAAAATATTTGTTTTCTTCTGAATTCAAGTTGGCACTATGTGCATATTCAAAAATAAATGAATATTATCTTTCAGTTTATTGCGTTTCCTTACTGTAAATAAAGTTTTAATCTTCATAGTTTGTAACTGTTAACAATTTCTTATGTTTAAAAGCCTTTTTTTCTAAAATTCTGTATAATTTGATAATTGCAATCAGTATAACTTTATTTACAGCACGGCGTGACCTAAATCCGCACTTAGGTCACGCCTATTTGTGATAACGCTGCGCTCGGGCCCTAACTTCATGCCGAGCAATAATGGGCCACCTAAGTCACACGTATCGTAATGTACTATATCGCTTTTCTTTAAACGTCCACTTCATTGCCAACTGAAATTTAGAAGAAAAAAATTATTTGCGGGATAGCACCTCCTTTGGCGCTCACTCCAAAGGGCTCCTCTTACACTGCTTATTTGAAAAAGCTTCTTTCACATCGCCGATATTGTAAACCAAAGAAAGGTTGTTTTAACTTCCTGTACATTTCATTTTTTATTGTATACACTTGTGAACAGATTCATTTTTCTCAACTTAACAACTTTTTATGTTATTGATGAGCAAAATAGGATTATTTCTTACATTTCAGTTCGTATAAACAATAATTATTATATTAAGGTAGTTATTTGACTCTAAATACCCTATATGATCTGAAATTCGTATAATAGTTATAAAACTCTTTTGGTTAAAATGATATAAAATTGTATTTGATGTTACACTGACTTATTTTCTCCCACATTCCTCCCTTTACTCTGTTCTGGAAAACAATGTTAAAAACAAAATAAGCGCACATGTGTGTATGTATAGATCAATCGAATTAAAAATATAAATAGTTTTAAATAATTTGCATTTACAATTAAATACTATTGTAATATATGCCAATATCATTTAAATTTATTAGAGCTTGTATGTATTATGCGAACTTAAATCTATCAGACCTATTTAATGACAGAAAGCAATTATGAAATCAGCCAAATATTAATAGTAATTTTTAATGATGGCGTTCATAAAGTTAAAGTTATCTTAAAATTTAAATTTGTCGACTCACCTGAAAGCGTCCATATATTTATACTTTCATCATTACGTTTGATCCTTATTCCGTACAATGTTAGAGCATTTGGTCGTCATGTTCTTGACTTTTAAAGATGATGTTATAGAAATTTTGAATTATATCGATCAATCAAATATGATTTGTAGATCAAATAGCATAGCTAATGATTCTCGAAAGCATCGAACGACATTATAGTAGGAATATTAGATGTTTGTTTTGGGGCCTCATGATGATATCGTATTTTCATATAAGCTTTTGATCAATTGAAGTGCAAACTTAGATTATCGCATTCATGTGCAAAAAATTTATTATTCATCTTTGAAGTTTATTACCTTCAATGAACTCTCAATAACTCCTACAAATACTTGAAGGAATGTTTTGTCTGTGTTATTCTTCAAATAAAAATATTATCTAGGATTCGTTGTATTTTTGATATTTTATTATATCTTGGAGACAAATTTTGCATGTATTTTTTCCAAGGTGGTGAAATAAAATTTCATACATTTGTTTGAGAATGTGTTTAATTATGTTAATCAAATGCACAAAACCACTGTTTGTAACGGTTTTGCATTTCTAAAGAATAGATTTGAACTGCTATACTGTATGAGAAATATCCTTATATGCACAGGTCTATGTTGTGATATATACTATGTTTCATGTTAAAAATGCAACTACTCAATGACTTTTCAGTCGTTTGAATATATTTTCAGAACAATGTATAGTGGAATTACCGCTTGCAGTTGTATTCTTTGCAACTCCTATTTGTGCTTTTTTCTCTAACTCCACTGTTTGATTTGGTAAATTATTAATTTTGCCAGTTACTTTGTAACAAATTGATTTGTAAGGAGTTTAAAATTGATGTTTTTTAATGCTGGTTAAAGATATAAATATACCTCTTCACGACAGTTTACCGCTCTATATGTAATTAATTTGTAATTTTCGTAATCTTAAATCCGCAGTAGCCATTAATTTATGTGACATGTAAAAAATTCAAGTATTCAGAAATTTTTTTTCTATCAGTGTTACAATTTCATTGTACTTAGGATTAACTGAGTGTTATTGCACGTAGGAATCTTCACTGTTATGTATAGCTGAAAGCATTTTTCAGGATAACAAAATAATATTAGTTTCAAATTTCATAACTGTTACTTTTCCTATAAAAGTAGTTTAGTTGTTCTTTTGATAAATTAGATACATTACGTGTTAATAACTATAAGAGATTTATGACATCGTATAATATATATTAAAAAATTTGAAATCATTTGAAATGATAATGTAATTTTCTTGATAATAAATTATTGATATAGTTAACATTATATGTTATACATTTCTACTACTACCGTTCTTTTTTACAGATCTCTCTACTTTCTTCTCTCCTTTCTTTTTTTCTTTTCACTTCCTCTCTCTTTTTCTTTCGCTCTTCCTGACACTGTATTCATACCATTTCACTTTGATATTTGTAGGATGCACAAATTCACAACCCGGTCTGCGTACAAAGTATTTTTTTATCCTGCAGTATTTTAGAACAATTATATAAATTAATAAAATGCTTATTACAATTTAGGACCGGATTTACATTTCTATATAAACTGTGTTTATCGTGACACAATACGACATATTTACTTTGTCAGAAAGGAGCCAGTGGACACGCGCGGCGCATTTTTCACGTAAAACGCGCCCTGTTCAACTCGCAATAAAAAAAAATTGAAAAATAAACAAAATTTAATGTGACTGAAATTTAAATACAGTAGTCATCTCTAAGTGCGCCTCGCACGCCGAAATTTTAGCAAAAAAAGTTTGAGCCACTTTTGTTTTGGTTACTAGCAACCCATTATTCCTACCAATGAAATTGATATCATAACAATAATGGTCATCTGATAAAAAATTATGTTTGAAAAATTGGTTGAAAAGTAGTGAAATACGTCGGTAACAGCGCACTCAGGCGCCTCGTGGGTCTTCACCGCCATTTTTTTAATTTTATTAAGTTTCAAAGCTTAATCTTATACTTTAAAATGAGAAAAAAAAGTCTAGAAAAATCGATCTGAACTTTCAACTGAAGTTTTTAATTAAAAAAAAAAAAAGCTTTTGAAAGAAAAAACAATAGCGTCATTGGGAAGAGAAGGAAAGAATCTATCGATATATATGTATTTCCTAGAGACTCAGCATCTGATTAAGTATGAGCGCGATGAACAGAGCGCATTGTATACGTGAAAAATGCGCCGCGCACGTCCGCTGCCTCGTTTCTGGCAAACGATCTCTTATGTGTAATTTTTATTACGCATTATTGTTCTAGTCCAATAAATCTAGATTTTTTTTAGAAAATTGATATATGGAATTTTTCAGCGAATATTGTATTTCTGATGAGGCATCTGGTTGAAAATGTTCCTATTTAAAATTCGGAGCTTTTCTTGCTAATAGTTTTCGAGCTGAAGTTTTAAAATTCACGTTTTTCACGTGTAGCTAAGTATTAGACAATACTTACGTTTTCTGAAAAAATCTTCCAAATGAAAGTGGTGGAGTTTAAGGTGGTTCCTCAACGCGTTATAGTTTGTGCGCTCAACGAGAGCACACTCTATACCGTGCGCCTCGTTCTGTCTCTCTCGCTCTCGTGCATGTCGTCTGCTATTTATGTTTATAATCATTATATTTTTAAAAAGTTCGGCTTGACACAATTCGATAAACTTAAAAGAAAGAACCGAATTTCATCTTTCTTAAGCTATTTTTTTCTTTTTGAAGTTCCATTTTTTATGAAGTAATACTATTACTTCTTGTTATAGATTATATGCCGCTCATTTACTCTCAATGTAGAAGTAATCATTTTCAATAATTTTTTTCTTGATAATAAGTCGGCAACCTACATAAAAAATTATAAAAAATTCTTTGTTTATTAAAGATTGCAATAGATTTTTTTTGGTGCTTTAGTCCCATTTTCACGAATATTGAGGAACTGCCTTAGAAAATCTACAAAAATTAATTTGTTTCATCAAACTCGACCAATTGAATGAGTTACAAAATGAAAAAGTCACAAATATTCCCATAAGATTGGGAATTAATAAAAAAAATTACATAACTTTTTGGTTTTGTCTCGTCGACTTATCCCAGTTAAGGAAGTTCCATCCTTACTTAAGTAGTCAATTGTACTTGCTAATTGTACTTTTCTTATATTGATTTTCAAAGGTGATAAATAGTATTTGAAGATTTTTCTGTTATCTTAAAAATTTTGTTTGAGGCCAATTACTTAAATATCAGAAATCAAAGAACGAATATGCCGGATTTTCCATACAAACCCGTGTAGCGAAAAATAAAAACATTAATATCTAGCTTCCCAAGTAATGTTGCATTATAAGTATTACATTTGAACTAGAGTATTAAAATAGACTAATTTAGATTTGTACAAATTCTTTCTAATTCTTGAAGTTAAATCTCGAATGTAGTAAAATTTCTTAAAAAAAAAAAGCTTCGGGTGCACGGGAGAGCGGACAGTCCAAAATACGACGCGCGGCCGCCTCAGCCTCACCGTGCGCACGCTGCGGTATGGCTGATCGCTTTATTTAACACACTCCTACTGATCCAAATCTTCGCTAATCAATTCAATATTTTTTTGGGATATAACGATTTCAGCACTTAAGATACTTGTTTCAACAATATCTCAGTTCGATGATATCGTAGAAAACTCGGATTACACTTTTACATGCCGCAAAGTAGTAACTAAATAGTATTATCACCATTTAAAATTGACTTTTGTTAATTTTTTGTATTAATATTGAAAAAAAAATATTATGTGTTTCAGTACTACTCCATACTCAAATTTTTAGAATGAATTATTACCAAAGTTTCACGATTGACGTGAATTTCTTTTATTCTTCATTGAAAGAACCATTACAAGAAGTTCATCTGACTTATTATACAAGTCCCCATGACGAAAATTAGGTTTTGCCAGTTTTTTTTTCATCGGGCAAAGATAATTGAATCCTCTATGCTGATATTTCAATTGCATTTTCTTGATTGGAAACGGTTTTTGGTCGAAAATTACCTATATGTCGTTTGATTCTCAAATTTGAACTCTTCAGTTTACATAAACTGCATCTGATTTAAAACATGTCTGCTATTACTCATGTGAAGGCATATACAAATTTCATATTCAAAAATTTATAAATGGATCGTAACATAACTGGAATGGCTTGTTTAACAGTGATTTTTTTTATTAATATTATATTAATAATGCGAGTAATAATCTTTAACTGTATAATATTTAGTAGAATGTCTAATTGATACTGCTTACCAATGGAATTCTATTTATACCACTCTAACCTCAAAATCATAACTTTAATATAATTGGCTTCCGTGGTATAAAATACGGTTCGAAACTGGTGCGTAAGAAGATTTTTAGCTCATGTGACTTTTCTCACTCGTTTCGTTCGTGCGACCAACGTCACATGAGCTAAATAATCAACTTCCGCACCCTAGTCGAAATGTACTATTATTAAACGGACCAGTTTCTTATTACAAGAAGTGTCCCAATAGAATTAATTAAAGATATTTTTAACAGATTAAATAATCAGGATCAATAACAAGCGGTTTCTTGTTTTTTTTTCTCTCTGAAAAAATATATTACAATATATAATCTCTTATTTTGTAAATATTTTCTAATATGATTAAAATCACTGATCTAGTAATAATAAAAACAAACACCATAAAAGTTGATATACGTGAAATATGTTTATAATTTATCTGTTTAAATTTGAAACTTAAAGTTTATAATGAAAACTTTACCCGGTTGGTGTATGAAAGTTATTGTATTTTTATATATTTTATTAAATTAGTTGAAAGAAAAATTATCTGATAAAAATTTTAAGAGTTACAGTTTTTCAGCCTAATATGCATGATAAATCAAGAAAAATGTATTTTACCGTTTAATAATTGTGGATTTGTATTTTAGAAAAGTTTATAAAGCATTTGGAAAAAAACTCGTAGTAAATGTATATTTTTCTATTAAATGCGTATATTAATGTAGTCGTTTTATATCCATTGAAGGAGTAATTTCGTTTGCACCGTTATACATCATCCTTTTAGAAGCTTCATATGTCTGTTGTTAAAGTACATCCAATCTTCGAGTTTGTCTTGATACCTTAGGGCTTAGTTGTAATTTTTTCACTGCTTTCTGGCTTGACTGAATCTGGATTGGATAGCAGCACTTGAAAATATTTTTCAATTCAATACTTAGACTTCCTACCATTGTTTATAGGATGCATTTCATATCACTAAAGAAAAATGACTGCTATGTTGGTACATTTTTACTATAGATTTCGTAACTAAAACTTGTTTTCGTTTGAAATTAAATAGAAGAGTATTGAAGCCTTACTTGAATTTTCAGTTTCGACCCGCGCAGTGATTAAGAAATTCATGATAAATTAGACCTACAAAAATTGGTCTGACGACTTTCATTAGAGCAACTATCATGGACTTTCAATGAGTGAATTCAACATCTTTGCCTGCGATAATAGCTTTTGGTAAGAACTCTTCTCGGTCCGACCACAAGTCATATTGTGAATTAGTTTTCCTTGAGACTTTATGAAATTGAATAGCCTATATGGCTCTGACGTTTCATCTAAAATTAAACGTTTGGCACGTATTGTACTTTAATTAATAGAATTGCATCATTCACCGTATGTTTGTTAGGCATCAATTCTTGCAAGTATTTTATTGTCGGCTAGTTTCTTACGTTTCTATACATGATTAGCACGTTTAATTACTTAATGTAATGAGGCTACGTGATTTTGAATATTTAACCTCTCAGAAGGTTCTGTTGATCGCTATCACTAACAACTTTAATGTTCATCAAATTAATTTTTCACTAACAAATTTAAAAAATACATATAAACATATTTATACAGCATGTTTTTTTATTGAATTAATTTTTTATCACAGAGGTAATAGACTTAATGTAGCAAACAAATTTACTGTATAAAATTCTATGTACGAAAATCAATTGAAAGATGAATTTTTTTTAAATAATACTGGGTTTTTTCCCTAAGCATTCATATTGGAATCTTTATCATTTATCATAACAGATTACGTATTCAATTATTTATTTGGTGCATTAAACATTAATTGTTTTTGAAATTAATAATGGTTTGATATTTGAAATTTTGACTTGAAAGTATACAAGTTATAGTGAAATACGTTTTCAACAATGAAATTCATCATGAATTGGTTTCTGTCCTCTACTTGACTGATAGAGAACTATAGCTGCAACGTATAAGGCAATTGATATTAAGAAATAAGTGTTAAATATCTATAGCTTCATCTTTATTGGACTTTCTCCTTGATTTTATAATTTTTTGTCTCTACGATTTCTGCATTTTTTGAATTAAATCATGTTATAATATTGCATTTTATAAACGTTTAAAAATATTTATATTATGTCATTTTATCTTAATATATATCTTATAATCTGTATCGGATGAAAATCCGCAAAATCATTTTTCTGGAAAAGTTAATTTAATTACGATATTAAATCGTAGAAAATACGGTTTATATAAACTTTTTTCTGTAAAATTGTAACATTTTTACTATATTTTGAATATTCGTAAAATCGTAAAATAAAAGTAAAATTAGCATAATGAAGATATTAGTAATCTACGAATTTAACATTCTTCTTTTAATTTCGTAGATTCATTTTGGTATTTATATTTTAAAAAGCGTAAAAAATTACTTAACAATATTTCTATCCTTATAAAATTACCTAAGACTACTAATTTTTTTTTTCAAGTTCTTTTTCTTATTCATAAGTCTGTTTCTGTGTGGGTACCCCTAGTGTATTCGGTTGAAAAAATTTATTTTATTTTATGTATTAACCAACAGAATTAGAGTTAGAGAGAGGGAGGGGGGGGAGAGCGAGAGAGAGAGAGAGAGAGAGACGCAAACAGACGCAGACAGACAGAGAGAAAGAAAGATAAAAAGAGATAAAGAAAAGAGAAAGTAATGAAATGTAGAATATAAAAAAATAAAACAGAATAAGTGAAAAAATATAATTTGAACCAATGGGAGTAATATAGGTATATCAAGAGCTAAACATATGATAAATATTCTTATTTATGTTTAATATTATTTATATTTTTTTCGTAAATGATATTTTCTTCTAACGGTCTTGCTCTCTAGTAACATTGACTTTTCCGCATCGAGGAATAAATAGATTTATATTCAAGTTTATTATATTGCTGTCCCTTCATATTTATCTACATTTATCAAAAAGCTTTGACATTATATCCATTTCCCCTCGAAATTTACATTGTTCTGTTCCTCTAAAAAGCGCTTATATATACATATGCGTGTAACATATACAAATATATGCCGTTTACCTATAATTTGCATATACATGTGTATGATTACGCATAGACAGATAAGCACATCCTATAATTAAGAAAGAAAATATATTTGTATTTAGTTTCGATATGACGATGATCATAATGACATGACACGATATGATATATGATATGATATGACATGATATGATATATGATATGATATGATATGATAATGAGATGATTAATGTGACCATGTCCATGATTTCTTACCATGATTTTATATTTACTTATTTGTTGCACGTTGTTTGGTGCGTCTTCGTAAGCAGTATGACGCGCTTACAGCACTGTACATCGGCATTCACTGTATATAGCCTGACCAAATAAAAAAAAAACAAATCAATCGCAAGATAGTTTTACAGTTTCATAATAAGATTAATTAGCAGTTTAAAATAAGTTGATTAGTTTAATCGCAATTTATAATTAGGTATTTAGGTTACTAAAAAACACTTTGAAGAATTGAATTTTAAGAATAAAATATTACTGAAATTTCAGTTATTTGATAGTACGGTAGTAAAGAGTAAATTTAAGCAGCATTTTCACTATTAATACGATGGTTGTGATTCATTTGACAAATTGAGCAATGAAAAAATTTATCACAACCATCATAGAAGATGAAAGATACTTAATTTACGTTTAGGGATAGGGATTTGTGCAGAGAAGTAAAGAGAAGTTCTATAAAAAAAAAAAAAAAAAAAAAAAAAATGGGTGTGAAATTCGGAAATAGCGAATGTAGGAGAAAGAAAGGATAGGAGAAGGATGTCGATGTACTAGTGCATGTGGAGCGTAGCAGTCTGTAAGTTGAGTTTAATGCATGTTGTTTTGTCTGTCCTTGCATGCAGGGATTCGGTTTTGTAACATTCGCAAATAGTGCTGACGCGGACCGGGCACGTGAGAGGCTACACGGCACCGTGGTTGAGGGCAGAAAGATTGAGGTGTGCATGACTTTCTTATACTTATACATACATATATATATACATATGTACATACATGTATAAGCATATACATATGCGTACATATGTATCATATTACCTTGTTATCTTTTAATAATATTTATATTATACTGTTAATTACCTTATTTTACATATTTTATTATTAAGTATTTTTATGTCATTTATTTTGCAGGCAATATGAGCGAGAACGCAAATCCAATACTTCTCTTGGACTTGCGTACTTATGCTCAATTTACTTTTAAGAACATATTATGTAGGGCATATGTCATTTCAGCTTTGAGTTATTAAGTTAATGCTTTATAAAAGCGCACTATCATCATCATTACTAATAATAGTTTTAAGTAGCATTTAAGTAGAATTTAAGAGTAGCATATTTAATAATTAATTATCGAATCACTGCAGCTTGTAATCGACTAGTGAAATAAGATGAATCTGGAACGAATTTTTACGAAAGAAGCAGAGTTGATTGAAAGCTGCCTTGATAGTCGTTGGATCGGTGAGAAAATAATTTTGACGTCAGGCGCGCTGTTGAAAAGCGTATCTTTTCCGCGAGTGCACTACACCTTAATACAGCGCTCGTGTAAGTTTGCGACGGTCTTACTCATCATTTTAAACTTATCTTTGTACATTTTACGTTCAAATTATGGCGATTATCCGATCCTGCGCTTGATATATATATATATCGTTTTGCTACTTCGAGCAAAGTATAATAACAAAAGTCCATTTTCAAATTGTCATTAAAATCTATAATTTTTCATTCACACACTTATCTTATATTCGTTAAAATTTGAGTTATTTTGCTTGGAATATCAAAACGTAGACTATTCATGTGCACAACGCAAAATAAACGTACAAGGCAAAGTCGTTACAATGGAATGAAACTGCAGTGAGGGCAACTGTGAAAAGATGATTATAAACTTTCTTTACATTAATAGTGAGATTTGATGCTATGTCGCATACTCAACGGCACATTTGTTGTGAAACTATCATTTCCAATCGCACATCGGTCGCTGCATTTTGCTTACTTTGTATAAGACTCAGCTTTGTTTGTGCCAGCGACGATAAATCGCCCTAAATTTAAATAAGAAAACCTCATTAACCAGCCTTCGAGGTAAAGTTATATTTAGATTAAGGGCGTTCGCGCTGATAATTTAGCGTAGTAAGGTAACTAACGAAAAGTCTAAAATAATTTAACTAATATGAGCGTCAAACTTTTAATTGAGGTTGTGACTGAAACAGCGTATCTCTTTTGTTCTCCCCGTAGAGCATCTCGCGAAGCGTATATCGGGCGATACTCAGTGAGAGCGAACGAAAGAGATGAGAAAAAGAAAAGCAAATGCAAAGAGCGGTAGAGGTATGAGATGCGAGATACGAGCTGTAAAAAAACATAACGAACAAGGCGCGCACAGAGCGAAAAAAAGAGAGAGAGAAAGAGAAAAAAGAAAATCTGAAATAGAAATAGAAAGAAAAAGTTCTCAGATACAGAAAAATTCGTGTTGTCTGTCGCGCGGCCTAAACGATGATCGGTCAAACTCGAGAGTATAACGGGCAGAGACATTCGATGGACACTGAGGAGGACACCTCCGATTATAAAAGCCTCACGCAGTGTCCAACAAGGTAAGGAAAATACAAACCCAGCAAAATCAGTAATAAAAAAGACAAATAAATACCAATTTGCACTGCCCGCTCTCTCACGAGAAACACGTAAATTTTTTGTGCCATCGAATCTTTCCATCATTTTATTTACCCTTTAGATTTATTGACCATAAATTAACTGATAACTCACTTTCATTTAGCTATAATTAGCACCTACTTTACTCACTGTTCTTACGAAATTATATATATATATATATTTATTTTAATATATATACATCCATACATATATATATACATGTGCATAATATTTATTAACCGCAGAAACATCATGTTGATTATGCGATTGTAGATTTATTTTCTGTACAAACTCGTCGATTGTTTGTCCTCTTTTTGCCACTTTTTTGGACCACCATGTATCCCTTTTTATACTAACTTGCTTAAATATAAACGATGGTCAACGTACAACTTACGTTATGAAAAATATGATTTCTCTGGTCTAATAGCTTGAATTACTTTAACATCACTGTTTCTCTGTAAAGTATCACTTGTTTAACACTTCCATTGCATACTTAATATAGATTCGACCGGCACCTGCGTATTGCTTGTACTCTCTGTCAAACTTTAGCCAGTTTAATACCGTGTTTACACTATACCGGCATTCTCACATGAAAATTTATGTACAACATGTGATCTATTTTTTATCGTAGGCTTAAATTAGTCGTGTGTACACGTGTGTGCGTGAGTGCAAATCCGTAATTATATTATTTTTTTACAAAAATATATTTATTAACTCTTACGCTAAAAAAATCATACAAAATTTTTTCTTTACCTGTTAAATATTCAATTTGAAGAAAATCAAAAAAGATTTCGGAAGATCCTTAAGTGAATTTTTATTTTTTTATTTTTAAATGAGCTCTAACATGGGTTTTTGCATGAATTGAAACAATCTTTCACATACTATATTATGTTTATATTTTACGATTTAGAGATGGATTGAACGTTAGTTATTGAAACCACTTTTATCTGTGATTATAACAATTATGATATCTTAAATAAAATCTCAAATAACGAATGATTAGATAATATTAAAATCTAGGTGGGGGAATTTTATTAAAATGCTAAATTTTCAAATATTTAAAAAAAAGTATAAAGTGGTTTGTTTTCTAAATACAGTATAGATTTAGAATAAATACAATTAAATATAAAAATTATAAGCAATCGTGGTTGTTCATCAACAGAGTAAAGATAATCGTCAAGTTAATCGTCGACATCGCTTCAAATTTTGTTCTTTAATAATAGCACAAACATTATTCTAAATATGTACATCTGCACTACTTGTAAGGAAAACCACCGTCGCTGTTAAAACAGAAATAAGAGTAATATTGAAAGCATTTCCAGAAGAACCTGTACGTGTGACAACTTAAAATGGATTGCTTAAAATTATTACAAGGTTACTAGGTGTTTTTAAGATATTATATTTCTCGAACCATAGAGAAAAATTGTCATTTTATTAGAAAATATTTTAATACATTAAAGTAAAAAAAAAGGAATCTGGAAATTTAGCAGTATGATGAAATATCCACGCCTTAACTTCGTAAAAAATCTATTTTACATATAAATTCACTTTATATACAAGCACTCATGCTATGCATACATATATACACGAATGCATATACAGACATACCTACTTACATATATGCATATTTATTCGCATGTATATACGAATACTATCGCTAACGGAACATTTATTGCAGTTTTTTAAATTCTTAAATAATATTCAATCAGGTTTTATTGATTTAATAAATGAATCTAATGGCTATATTGAAAGGTTTTATTGAAATAGTTTTTTTTAATTGTTACGACTTAAAAAAAAAATATTTTATCACATGTGCAAAAAAAGTACTTTTACTAAATTTATCCATCTGTGCCCAAATGCCCTAAATTTTGTCTTTTCCAAATGATAATTTGCCATTCTTAAAAAAATGATGGCCGAATGTTGTGAAGCATTTAAAGAATGATCTGATTGGTTTGTAAGGAATAGGCGCGAAGATTCGCTACTTCCGCTACATTTGAATTTCCGAAAATGAATTTTTTATTCGTGATTAAAGTTTTAAAACTAAACAATTAAAATAAAAATGTAGAATAATAAAATTAATTTTTTCATTCTTTCATAAATTATCTGATCATCCTATCATTTAAACTAATTAAAGTAAAATCATAATAAAAAAATTCTTAACCTCAAAAATAAAATAGTACGCGCGGAGCGCGTTTGATTTTGCAAGTAATAGAAAAACTCAATGAATTCATCGCAACTTATTTATCCTATGTATTTTTTTTCATGAACTTTGGAAATTTAGCATTAAATTTTTAATATCGGCCACCATTTTTTAATTTCACCATTCTTGTTGAAAAGCATGTATAAAACAAAAAACTGCTAATTAACAACGAATAAACTGAAATAATTGAAAATTTTGAAGAACTAGGTACGTGTAAAACCCGACAAATTGAAGAAATCATTTTGAATTTTGATACCCAAAGCTCCAAATTTTCCAAACCGATTATGCAATTACGATTATAAAAAAGCAGCGATATTAAAAATATCAGTGGACAATATAAAAAATCTGATAGATTCTGCAAGTTCATGAAAAAATACATAGGATGTATGAGTTGCGATGGAATTCCTTAAGTTTTTCTTTTACTAGAAGTATCAACGCGCGCCTTATCGTGGTCCAATCAAATTTTTTCATGTCTATTTCAAATCGACCAATCACAATCATTAGCGGTGACAATCTCAGGTGGAGATCTCAAGTCCATCTCTTTTTTTTATAGGAAATTTAGGTTGGAAAAAATGATTATTTTTGGGTATTTTAAGCAGAAACGGGTTAATTCAAAGTGTGTACTAGAATCTTTACAGTTATTTCATTAATTGTTTGTTCTGTAATTTAATTCGTATATACGCACGGGTATACTGCATATATATGTATGGCAAATAAAATTATAAGAGTAATAACGATAGTTGGTCTTGTACTATTGTCTACAGGTAACAATTTTCATAAAAATATTATGTGTGAATTCTAAATATTGTTAATTATAGGACTTTATTTTAATAAATCCATTTCCTAAAGAGCAATTTGCATCCTAATAAACTTTTATTTTTGTAGATCAAAATTTATACATTTAGATCTTGAAATTACAATAATTTTGTCTCTATATTCTTTTATATATAATAAGAAATACCGATTTCAAGCATATTTATATGTATGAAGTGACAATAGTTATACGCCCATTTAAAAGAATATGAAAGCTCCTAGAAAACTTTCATGGAAAGTAGATCATTTTAAACTATTGCATTTTAACTTTAGCACTTTTTATCTATAAAGTGATCAATAAGATAAAGTCAGACTTCTTAAGTAAAAATTTTTAAAACAAATAATTTTGAATTATTTTATTCTTGAACATGTATGTCGAAAATTCCACATATCTTTATAATAATTGTCTATGTACTATATATGAAATATTATTATTGTGATTTATTAAAATATGACTTTTTTTAGCAATACCATAAAAGTTTTCGGTTATACTATTATAGGCAATTTTTCGATTTAAGTTTAAAAATTTGCTAATCTAAAGAGAAATTACATCTTTTGTATTTATTTTAATTTAGCCTTTGAAAATAGCTATAAAATAAGAATAGTTCTTTTTCTATAACTTCATAACTATGATAATAATCTGAGGAATAGGGAGTAATTTCGGTCAACTGTTGCTTCTGGTTTCAAATTTATTAAAGAATACATTTAGTAGTAGTATTCTCATACTTTTCTTCTAGGTTTTGCTCTGTGAAGTAAGAAGAAATTTTGCATAATTATATCTCCGTAATAATTCTATAATCAGTTTATTTATTTTTTTATTTTTTATTTTTTCACCACCGGATGTGGAGTGATGTCTATCTTCATAATTCATCTTCAATTTATAGACGATGAAAGTTTGTATACGCTTATTTCAACTGACTATAAAAATATACCTATGTAATAAACGATGAATAAAATTCTATTGTAAAATCGCTTGTCTCTTAAGATTTCCCGCCTACTTGAAAAACACGATTCTCGCTAAGTAAAGATTTCATTAACAAATTATAAATAATAATATTGCATATATTCTTTTTCTGTATCCGAATTACTAATAATACAGTTGCATAAACTTAATTTAAAATACTAATAAATAAAAAATAAGCGTTCTCGCATAAACCCTGTACTTCTCTAGATACACAAATCTACTAAGTAGTAATATAAAGAACAAATTTTTTTCAAATTTCATCAAAACATGCTTTTTATTTTGTGTAAAATCATATTAACAACGTGGATAAAAGCTTGCAGATAAAAATGCTTCAATTGTAATAAATATCAAAGCAGTTAATTTAACAAAAAACTACGAATAAGCCAGTTGTATTACAAAGGTAAAATAGAATTCAAATTGCTCTAACTACCAAAATATTAGTGAGTAACTAGATTGATTATAGTTCGTTATATCATTACCTAACAAGATGCGAATCAATTGCAAATTTTTGGTGTGACAGATCATTTTAACAAGTGTATTACTGCCGTAACTAAGTAATTAAATGTTTTTTTTTTTTAATTTTTATAATTATCATGTATATTTAGATAGAAAAATATGTAAAACTATACAAATCTGATCTTGAAATTTGCAATAGTATTTCGTACTGGTATCAGATCGTCTATCGTTATTTACTTAAGTGTTATAATAACGACTAACAGCTTCAAATAACTTTAAATATTTTCAAAAATGAAGTGGTTGAAATTTTGTTTTTATTATTCAATGTGTATGAAGTATTGCTAAAAGTACAATATAATATTTTTTGAAACTGTTAGTCATTTTACTCGTAATTTTACTCGTAAGGCGCAGTGCAATACATCAAATTCAAATCAAAGCAATGCTGCACATAGCGTCTCTTTTGTAACGCAAACAGAATAAATATGACATTCTTCCTCTGCACTTGTACATAAACTCTTAAATCGGCAAAAATAAATTTTTATTGTAAAATCCTTTAAATGCTGTATGTATGTTGGTGTTAATGTTCTGTTTGCGCTTATTATTTCCAGACTATTTCAGCGCTTAGGCGTTTAGGTGTATCGAGAAAACATAGTCAACTCATAGCATTTGTACGTCGAGCCGAGCTTTTAGCGATTTGCAGCGTTTCATGTTACTTACGAAAAAAAATGTTCTATAAAATATTGGGGCTCGTCGTGCAATGAGCACATAGATTTGACTAACTAGTGGTTATTATTCTCTTTAATGTAATCTGCATATCATACGCGCAATCACGGACCTTGCTCTCGCGAATTAACTACTATTTTTGTCACTTCTGTTTTGCTAATTGCCTCTTGCAAAGTAGCTCAAGTATCAATATGTTTTTATTCATCTTTCGACCGTAATTACATAAAAATTAAGCGTGACTGTGCGTAGATTGTGCATTGTGTTTCTAATCATGACAGGATTCGCACGTAACTTAATTACATTTTCTTGATATAATTTTCAATTTTTACTCGTAAATTTATAAATATTTACTTTAAAATTACTCATATAAAATTTTAAACTGAGATTTATACAAAAGTTGATTGTTGAAATTGTAGATGTTTGCTACTGACTATTATGTGCGAATCCAATATTGCCTGCCAATAAGAATTATAGGGATACATTTTTTTGCATAACTAATTTCACATATTTTCATATCTACAGGTGAACAATGCCACAGCACGAGTACAGACCAAAAAACCACCTGCTGTCCCAAATGGTAATTTGTCATTTTTATTTTATAACCTTTTATCCCACAATTAACAGGATGTAGATCAAACTGTTGTACCGAAAATAGGGAAATAATTATAAAATAAATAATATATTTTTATAGCACGGCGTGATCTAAGTCCGCATTTAGGTCACGCCTACCCGTGACTTAAGTAGTCCATTATTTCACGGCGTTTATCGCACTCGCTACGCTC
>JAPYZO010001607.1:0-22228 GCA_030522905.1 Torymus flavipes
CGCTGCTTGGGAGTTTGAATCGAGTGTGTTTAATTTTTTCCGGAGTGGGGAAACGGTCGAGGAGTTATTAGCGGCTAGGATTCGAATTGCAGGGATGAACGTTTTTTCGAAAAGTTTTGGTTATTTTGGGATGTGTAATTCATAGGCTACGCGAGTAACCGTTGATGGTCCGTGGATATAGTGTGGTTTTGCTTATTTTTAATTAGAAGAATTAGAACATACGTGTTGATGTTGGATTTATGTTTAGAACTTTTGATTAAAAATTGAGCTTTGAAGAATATTTTCACTCTATACGTTGATTTTATCTCTGTAATAATAAATTCACCAAGAAATAGATACTTTTCAGCAATGGCGGTATAGTTTTAACTTATCTTTCATTAGAAATATTTGTTCAAGTGAAACTAACAAATTTAGAAAAGTACGGTTCTTTTCAAATCGTACTGTTTCTCTCAGCATATAGTTAACTCTACTTTTCGATTGATTTAAATTTCGTTATCTTGAATTTTTCGGATCACTGATAAAATATTGATGCCAGACCAAACTCTGTTTGGTGTGGTCAATTTTTGCTACTTTTGTGGAAATTCTATAAAATAATTCTATATATTTCATAGTTGGAAAACTAATAATGCGCTACCGTACAATATTCAAAATCATCAATGCAAAGTTATTCAACAATCAACCGCATGAACACTAACCCCAATCGATTTCATCAATCCCCTCCTTGACCCGATCATCACCAAAATCGCATCAGCATATCCACACCCGCATTAACAGCTCGACAAACTACTACCTCTCGCTCCCTCCCTCCCTCGTCCTCTCTCATCACCTTGCACGTGTCCACTCTCCGCGCGCAACTTAACGGCACAAGCATCACGGCCCATCGCTCCGTAATCTTTACGAGCGTCGTAAACTGCCTTTTTCATGTATACACAGAGTTTGCGCTTGCGCGTATGCCGCCTCGGGGGAGGACTCGGTATTATCGCGCGCTGCTCCGCGCCCCGAGACGTTTCGCCAGCGAAATAATAATTATTTCGCGAGGAGGAGGAGGAGGAGGCGCCGCTGCTGGTGCAGGTTCTGTTGATTTTGGAGAGCCGAGTAATTGGGTCAGGCTGTTTGTGTTTACCTTTCCGAAATGGCTTCGCGGCGATTTAGACGGCACGTGGTTTATTGGGACATAGCCAGCCCGGGAATGAGGATTTTGAGAGATTAGTTTTTACGAGGTCTGCGCGTGGATGTGCGACGACTCGCGGGGTTGAAGGTCCGCGAGGGGTTTTAGTGCGCCGGTCTTCATTGATAATTATTATGATTGTTATACGATGTTCTGCGTGTTGCTTTGTTTGTGTGAATAAGCGAAGGGATTTACATACTATTTGGACGGAGAAATGTGTTGCATTTCTATATGCTTCTGTTTCATAGTCAAACATTTTTCAATGACATCGTAAAAATTTTTAAAGTTACGAATTTGTCATATAATACGAAAAACGACATGTTAATTGAATAACTTCAGAACATTAATAAGGCACATTACTAATATCCTTCATATTATGATTCATGCATTCATTTATTTTTATGGACTCAATTAAATATTCAAATAAATTTATTCATACAAAGACAACTTACACGTCATATAGCTCGATCGACACAACATATGCAAATATACTCACCTGAAATAGAACGGAAAAAAAATTGCATTTAATATAAGCACGAACCGGCGACATCGTAAAATAAGGCATAAAAATAAATACGACAATTTACCGGCATTAAAGCTAAGTATCAAATAAGCTCATTAACCGACCGTCAAGAGCACTTTAATTCGCTAGGTATATGGAAAACACGCAGCGCCGCAGCCACGCAGTAACGCACTCTCTCTCTCTCTCTCTCTCTCTCTCTCTCTCTCTCTCTCTCTCTCTCTCTCTCTCTCTCTCTCTTGTTCCCGCGGCGTGGCGCGGCAGAATCAGAAAGAAGGAAGCGCGCAACACGCCGGAGCGAACAAAAAAATAGGTCATTGTATAATAATAATTTATTAACGCTAAAAGCATTCGCATTCTCCGCGGGCGAAATCACCTGGCGCACTTTTACGACGTCTCTCTCCCCGCACCGAAGCGAAAAGCTTCTTGACAACGCGAGCGCGCGCGCGCGCGCGGATCAGGCCGCCCCCGCGCTCTCTCGCGATAATGCGGGAATATCCCGGCGCTCTAATCAAGTTAATGTATCCGCGCATGCACACACACACACACAACACACACACACATATGTGTATGCATATAAGCATACAACAATGTGCGCGAGGGCATAAAAGCGCGAATTCGACGTCTGTTTGCAATTGCACGCGCGCGGAGGTTTACAAATGCGCCGATGTAATGGTTCTTTTTCGAGCCGCGCGCACGCGCCGTTCTCTTTTGTTGCCGCTAGGAGAGAAGAGAGAGAGAGAGAGGGGGAGAAGGAGAATTCGCTTTGTAGTAAAACCAAATGGGGACGGTATTGACGAGGCGCTCTCGCTCTCGCGCGCGTTTGAATAACATGTCTTGTAAATAGGTTTCCGTTGTGCGCCGGCTTTGTTTCCGTCGCAAGAGTTACAATAACCGCGAGAGAGAGACTGGAAGTTGCTCGCTGCTTCGTTTCTTTTTTATTAATGTCTGTAATTGTTGCAGGTATGGGCCGAGGTAAATATTTCTGCGAGTGGTGAAAACAATTTACAAAGCAAAGGCATTTTGTTTGCGATGGATATGTAGAAAACAATTATATTGCCATATGTTGTATACATTGGGGTAGTATTTAATTGATGGCAGAAAATGTATCAATGGATGGAATGGGTAATATTTATGAAATTTTCCATCGTTGTATATATAGTTGTTCGGTTCTTTTACATTATAAAATTTAGCTCTTTTTTGCAAAAGCTTATACGGATTATATAGTAAAATAGATGTATTTGATCATGTACTTAATGTACGAAAAGAGAAGCCTTGACCTTCTTTGAATATGTTGCATTTTTTTGAATGGAGAGTAAAAGCGCAGAAGATTTACGAGCTTCTGAAATACGATGGTTTTCGCAGTTTGCTTGAAAAGCGTCACAAATGACTGATTTGCACGAGCATAAAAGTCAAAGTAGTAAAAGTTTGTGGATTAAATCGACCTTTGAAGTTTATTAATTTCGGCGAATATCAACTGAAGCTTTTTTTCGTTTTTACGTTGCTAATTGAACGAGTTAATAAAGGAAATTTAATCATTTAATAATGCAAACCCTTAATTAAGTACGGCGTTATTATTGCGCGTTAAATCGATGATTGGAAACGGTTCATACCGCCGATTTTGTTGCGAATGAGGGAAGTATGTAATGCTAATTATGGCCAGCGTCGAATTTTAATTGACTTTGAAATATAATCAGTTTTCAGTGCTTTGGCGGCCAGCCTATAGGTTCGATTGTGCGATTCGCATTACTCGGTGCAGGAAAAACGAGAATTAGAGGGCTCAAAGCAAAACATTTAAATCTAATTAGTTTATTAATGTCAGTTGATACTTGCTATAGCCAATTCAATTATGATAATGAATATTTGCAAAATATCCTTCTGAATTAACAATAAAATTTATAAGCTTCTCTTATTGGATTAATAATTAAATTCCATGAATACTTTTAGAAAATGTTGTACTTTGAAACGTGGTTTAAACATAGAAAAGAATTTCTTCAATTGCTTATCTTATTTTACTCTCAGTTAGTCTCTGATAAATGATGATAGCGATATAATGTCGAGCTTTTTCTAGGTTATCCCAGTGGCCATAATAATAGCTATTATGTGGTTGTTTAATCTGGATCACCAGTGACTGACAGGTGACTGACAAACATTTATAGCTTTGACGGTTCATAATAATTCCAATAAAATATTCACTAGCTTAATAGCACTTAACGTTTTCAATTATTAAAACATTCAGTTTTGATTCTTGTATTATTTAGTCCAAATGCATTTGATGGGTTTATCAAATGAGATGAACTGCGTCTTTAAAAATCAAACCTCAATTATAAACTGGCATTTGTCTGCTAAATTAATGATTGAAATGGTCGTTCGCAGAAATGCACAACAATAACCGAAAAAGTAATTTTATTTTACCTTCAGAAATTCAGAAAATTGTTTATCAATCAATCAATATGTAAAATCATCAACCTGATATCCATGCATTTTGAACAGCGTATTCATTTAAAATTTAATAAGCAGCTCCTCTCTCAATTTGCAATATTGCGCTGGAGCCGCGAATAAAAGAACGAATGAAAAAAGAATGTGCGCGTACAGCAGCTGAATTTTTAAACTTCAATCAACTAATGATGACAGCCGCTAAATCCCCCTTTACGTCACCCGCCGACAAAAGCGGGCGCGAAAAAAGCACGAGTGAGCTCAGTTCTCAACTACTGGAAAAAATACACACACACACAACCACATATATCCGAGCACACGGGATCAACTTTTTTTTTCGAAATCAATCTTTTGTCTCGCGCTCGCCCGCGTGCACGCGTATTTATTAAACTTCTTCAAAGTATTTAAAAATGAAATGTCGCCCGCGGGCTGTAACATGCGGGGTGAGAGACGGAAAGAGAACGCGGGAAAATGGAAAATTGCCCTGGCGATTCGCTCGCGTCAAAGGCTCGCCCGCGGATTTTGCACGCGCGAGCGCGGGTGCTATTTTTTTTTCTTTTTTTTTGTCATCGTTGTACCCTTCTTTTTCAATTACCACAATGGAGGTCGACACGCGCGTACGCAGCCGCATCAAAGAAAAGGCTGTTATTGATGAACAGGCGTTAATAAAATTCATGCTGGATTTTCACGGCGCTTTTGGCGAAAGCGCGCTAGCGCGTGCGGGTGTAATTTTATTTGGCCCCCGGTATGCGCACGCGTGTTGTTTTTGCGAATTTTTTCGAGTAGTTCGTTGAATTGGCAAAAGAGAAAAAAAGGAGAGAGAGAGAGAGAATGGTGGGCCCCCTCACATAGGATTGTTCTATTTTACTTTTGTTGCTTTTGACATGTATTTGATCTTTTTCGCTTTGTGTTTTATAGTTCATTTGTCGTGAAATTCTTGAGTTTAAAAAATTACTGTCAATGCAGCAGAAGTATTAGATAAAGTTATACATGATGATTTATTAGACAAATGCAATAAAATTATTGTGAATGATAAATTGATATTTTAAAACAATTGAATTTATGGTTTTTTATCGTTAAAGGCAAAATATAAAAGTGTTTCAATAACTATAATATATGTGCCAAAATATAGTGTGAAAATGTTTTCATGAATGATTTTTCAATTAATCTTCTGTGCCTTTTACAAAATTTCGAACAATTTAGGTTTTATGTAAGTTTTAAAGACCAGTCATCATATTTTATTATACGACCTAATGCATTTTTATAATTTAAGTCGTTGTAATTTTAATTATTGTACACTTAAGTTGACCATTCTTGACACGAAGAAAGTATGTTGATGAAAATATGGAAAAAATGAAGTATTACCGTCATCTGCAAGACATAAAATATTTCTGTGATCACTAATCTTTTGATACACTATTAGCAATCTTCGCTATTCTATCGACGCATTATAAATACTGTTTAAGATTTTCACATTTGAACATTCTTAAATTTTTCTCACTGTAAGAAAAAGGTTAAAATGTCATTTAATAAATTATTTGGAATAGCTTGAAGCAGATTAAACAGATCTGAGAAATATGTTTTAGACTTTCTAAACATCATTTTCGATACATCTATTATCCAAGCCATCATTTCAGTCATCCTAACAGATTCACTGACAAACGCCCAAACACGACTTTTCCTACACGAAAATCATATAATACAATGCACAAAAACGAGCATTCTCCATCCCTTGAAATTCCTCGCATAACCGCAAGCTCGCGAAAAAGGACGAATCCACCCCAAACCATAACTCTCCCCTCTATCCCCCATCCCGCCTTATGCAGTAGGTACTTCGACGCCCGAGCTTGCACTCTCCTCTCTCGAGTTCTATCCATCGGGCGAGGCTTCCGTTGTAGCACGCGTTCTGCCTCCCGAGACGCCAGTCCGCATTCGCTTCCTTCCTTATTCTTTACGGCGGCTCGGTCCCTTTTGCATAAGTGCCCGGAGAGAGAAAGAGAGAGCAGCCATTATCCCTGCGCGTATACGTTTATACGACTGCCGGAGCGACAACGCGCAGGTGGAATATGGAGAGAGGGAGAACGAGTGCGCGTGACACATGTTTCCCCGGCGGTGCGATTATATATAGGTGAGTTCCGATGCCGTAGCGGGAGAAGTTGATATTTTGCTGGATGGACTTTGATGCGGTCGTATCGATATGTGGATGAGAGGCAGGTATAGTTTTACTCCGATCGGTGGCTACTTTTTATAAGTTTCGGAATATAATACGAGGTTGTGAATGATATAGAGGACTGTTGTCGAATCTCATATTCAAAACGGGGTCGTTTAGGTTTAGAGGTGGAAAAAAGTAAGTTCAAAAGTTTATAAATGTTTTCAGAAGAATTACATTTTAGTAGTAGCAGTTCGTTTTTCTCTTTTTAAAATTGTAGTTATTATAACTCTGCACTTTTATATAGTGCAAAGAGAACTTGAACATGTGATGTAAATTAGTGTATATTTGCGAGAATACATAGTGTCTCATTGATTAACTCATTAAATAAATATTTGGAATCGAATACAGAAACATAACTTAAAATTGCCAATTGTTATTATTATTATATTAGTCAGCTTTAGAAACGAATGACTGGGAGATTTTGACTGGCCGATTAAACAGCTCGAAAGGAAATCTCGGTTCTTTCGTATAAATTTTGTCGTTGTGCCAGTGAGAGGGCGAATAAAGCGGAAACGCTGATAATGCCCCGACCTCCATTTGCCAGGAGCTGCCAAACTACTGGCAATCTTCGCAGCTTTATCATCGGCGCATTATCGGCTCTGTTATTCCGATCAGACCTACTATAAAACTATTATCGGCATGCGAAACAATGCTATAATTTTCTTTTTATTTCTCTTGTAATAAGAATTACGAAAGCTCCAAAAATTTTGATTCTTGAATTATTTTAATTTATATTATTAATTATTTATAAACCCATTGAATGTTTGAAAAATTTTAGAAAAATAAGTTATCTAATTAACTACACATTATCGCTCCAAAAAAATGTACGTAATTTTATATTACTCTTAAGAAATAAATCTATTATCAATTATGTTAGAAAAAAAGAATGATAATGTTGATTTCAGTACATTTTATATGTTATCGCAATTATATCAATCACTGATATTATTAAGTCATTGTATAAATTAGGATACAATCGTAGGATATAATCCTTTTAAAATACTAAGCATGCACCTAAAAATAAAGGTTTTACTATAAGATTTTCAGGAACCCAGATAAAAGTGACAAAGTATCAAACAGCGCTTCCACGATCACGGTATAGTATATATCCACTATACACATTCCATAAATTAAATTAAAATAAGCTATAAGCTGAGTGAAAAGGAAACTATCCTCCCCCCCTTAAATTACCGTTAAGCTCCACTCAAGCTCTCAGCCTCTTCCTCCCGGAAGAGTTTCGCCATCCGGCGTAAGAATCATCCGCCCATACGGTCTAATGCCCTCCACTCTACTCCCTCTTCTCGCTCTCATGCAAAAGTAAAGCGCCCCGAAATACGCACACGATCTTTCTCTCTCTCCGGCGCATTTTTCCCCCGAGAAGAAGCTGAAAGAAGCAACGAAGAAAAAGAAGAAGGAAGAAGAGACTCGTATCTCGGAAGGCTCATCGACGCTGCATGCAGCTAAAAAGCCTGATTTACAATGATTCTTCGGCAGCTGCACGTGGACCTAATGAGAGAGCAGCGAGAGGGGGTGGAAAAAAGGAGAAGCGCGACAATTTACATGGACGCGTATAGTTGTTTGTTCAGGGCCGGTGAGGCAGTAACGTTTGAAATTCAGTGCGCGCCGCGGGCAATATTTAACTCAGTCCCCGGGAAATTCCTCTTTTTATGGACTTGTAAAACCCGTGACGGGCACATGGGACCCGCCGCTGCCGCCGCCGGCGTATACGCGTGTACCTATACCTCTATTACCCTTTTGTGGGCGATACACAGTGCATGTGTATAGGTGGCTGTGTATGTATCGTATCTCACGCGTTCTTTTCCTCCTTTTCCCGATCTTCCAGCCGCGCGTGTCTTGGTCGCTTTTTAGTGTTGCGGGGGTGGCTTGTTTCTTTTCGGGTCGTCGACTCTTGTGGTTGACTGATGCTTCAAAAGAGGCGCACATGTGTGCAGACTCGGTCTATTGTGTGCAGGAATATTTTAAAGCGAATTTTTTGATAATGACCGTCCTCTGTGGATAAGAAATTTTAGTAGCGTATAATATTTCCACTCGAGATAACCAAATATCCTTTTGGTAGCAACAATATTTTTTTCTTTAGTTTCTTTTGTTACTTAAAATCATTTAATGAGTAATGAGCAGTAAAATACAAATAAAAGTTGCAAGCTCAATTTTTAAAAGCATTGCTTAGACATTTTTAGCACTTTCATCGATGCTGTTGAAGAAAACCAAGTATAATGTCATTTTACATTTTATATGTTCACATGTCAGAGCATAGATTCCGAATATGACACCAAGGGTATAAGAGTATCTTATTGCTTATATGTCAAAGTTCTTTAAAACCCGAAGGACTTTTGCATAAAAGCGTAACAAAGTTTTGACAAGCGATATTTACTGGCTTGATCTTCGCTGCTCACAACCTTCTGGAAGCAACTTTTGCTCCTCCTTTCACTCCCTTTTTTTAACATATACGTAGGCACTTCGTTTGAGATCGGCCGTCACATATCAGAAAGATTGAATAATACTTTATCCAATTCTTAGATGCTTGCAGAAAACTGCTAAGTATCTGAACTTTTGCCTTCACTGAAATATTCTACTACCGAGAAAGTGTTAACTCATATACAATCTATTACACTCCTACACGCGGCTTATTGATAATTATATGTCCATCTCGCAACAAACACATTTAATTCCTACACACTACACATAGCTTTAATTGTATAAATACATACCGTTGCTTTGTACAATTCAATAACCATCCACCATGCAACACTCGACCATTCGCATTTCGCCGAATCCATCGTCGAATAATTAAATCAGCGGCCCCGCAGAAGTAATTACTCGTGGCAGTAGCAGCAGCAGCAGCAGCGTTGGCAATCGTTAGCCTCTACACCACACACACAGCCCATCAACCTTTGCGCTCACTCTTCCACCGCATCGACGCTCATCCGTGCAGCGCGCACAATAATTCTCTCTCGGTGCGCGCACTCTCCGACGAATGCGCTCATTAATCAGTAAGCGGCTAATTTTCAAACATCCCATTATCCACCGCGATAATCCCTTACAAGAGGATCAACACTTCGCGTATCACGGCAGCAGGAAAATACAGAGCCGGGTAATCGCGCCGCCCGTTTTTCCTGCATTATGAATCTGCCAGGATAATCGGGGCGCTATTTACGCTCGTAGAGAAAGAGAGAGACGGACAGGCATACACACAAAGGACCTTTGCGGCGCACACTCGGCTATTCCGTTTGGCCCCGCGGCGGCGCGCGTGTTTCCCTATTAGGCGTATAAGCCGCGGCCTCATGCGCGCTCTCTCTCTCTCTCTCTCTGAGCTATTTATGCGCTTTCTAATGCGGTTGTTGTCGTTATTAACGAAATGCAAAGGGCCGGGGAAAGGCGCAGGCGGAGTTGTTTGTCTTTGTGGACTTTGTGCCACGGCACGCGTGTGTATGTGTGTGTTTCGAGGCCTGAATTGTTGATGAGAGGCGCGCATGGAACGGAACGCGGACTTTTGGGCAGCTGTACGGGCCGCGTGAATTTTTAACGGTCGGGTTTTGTTTTTCGGCTGGGGAGGATTTTGGGTGTACACGTGGATACTAGGTCAGTTTAATAATTTTTTTTGTTGGTTTGTAAATCTGCGAGCGAGCGTCCACTGTATACGTTTACATTTTTCATGGTGCGTGTATCTGCTCGGGAGATGCGCACACTAGTAAATATTTTCAAAAACATATTTTTTGGATAAAAAAAGCGAAAAATGTTTTGTAGAGAAGTTGCTGGAGTTATGTTTGTAACAAAACCATTGATAATCCTATACAGAATAGCAGGGTGGAAACTTTGACGTTGTCGTATAACAGTTCTCTCTGCTATATTGTTACACAAAAATAAAAACAATTAGGAACATATATTGAACAAATGCTTTATATATAGAATTAATAAAATTCTATATCTTGTGTGGAAAAATTGTAAATATGTTTTTTTTGGTAAAAGACACCGAAGAAGATTATGTTATATGAAGTAATATGTATCAAACCGTGATCTGATGAACGAAGATATCAACTTAAAATCTGCTGTCAACTGGAAAGGATGTTTTTAGTCAAAGTTGTGAGTGGAAAAGTTGGCTTTAAATCTAAATTGACAACGACCATGGACACATCTTCAGGGCAATAAAGATCTTTCAAGAAATAAGCTGTGCAAAGAGAAACAATTACTCCAATTAAAACTAGCAATTTCGCTACTCTCAGCTGCTATTACTTCTCAACAATTTTTCCCCATCACTTTCCGCGACGCGGTGAAATCGCCTAATTTAATCTAATACTTTTCTCTCCGCCGCTCGCCGGTCCCTGGAGAGACGCGTGCGACGCCACAATCCATAACTCATGTCATTTCGATAGGTCCGTTAATTAATTCTAAGAGGGTCATTATTTTTCTTTCTCTCTTGCTCTGTACGCCCCTGCGGAGCACGCATCAACGTCTCGTTTCTCAAGTTTCACAACGTCGATTTGCTGCGTCGAAGTGTGGCAAGTACGTTTAGCTTTTGTTATTGAGGTACCAAACATGATTATACAATAATTTCTTTCGTTTTATTTTAGAATGCAGTATAAACAAAACAACTTATCATTGAAGGTAATTAATACCAGAATAATTATTTAATGTTCTATTTATGAAGCTACTGGATAAAATATTTTTACGCAATATTCCATCTTTTGTAAGTCTGAATATTATAAAGGTTTTCCTTTTGTTATAAATAAACCTCAGACGTGCACTTTTTGTAATTCAAAACAAAATTTAATAAATATGTTATAACTATAATAACAGCGTGTCATATTATATGATAAATAACAAAAATCTGATAATGAAACTATAGACGCAAATATGTAAGAAAATACGTGACAGAGAGACCTTCTCCTATACACAAATATTTTAATACAAAAAATAAAAAATAATCAACAGTATAATCTAAAATAATCTATAAACGAAATCAAACGTTAAATTCAAAATCGCCCTTATTTCATTACAACCATAACCAAACTATCTCATTTTACAGCAGACAAAAGATTCGAGCTCGCAAACTCCTCGAAAACTCCTCAGCAAACCCTTCGCATCTCCATCTACACACCCCCGGCAATCGTCGCTCGCCCAAAGTCCTGCACTCACTCCGCGCTTGCTTGCGCTTGCCATCGGTTAAAACAACGATTACACACGAGCGCGTGCGCGTACATATATACATACACGCGTATAGGACTCTCTTGACTGCCAATCAGGCGCGCAATCAGGGCCGGGCCGAGAAGCCCGGTCCGCGTAATTTCGCGCGTCCGCTCGTCTATTAAAGCTTGCGCGCGCGCACTCGCCGAGCTTTTGGACCTATAAAGTCGAGAGTCTGTACGCGCGCGTATATATACAGCCGGCCAGCGAGCTTTCTAAGCCGTAACGATCAAGTCCCGCGTTGCGCGCGTCCCGCTGCGCGATTTATACATGTGTATGTGCATGCACGTATATGTATATATAAACTGAGAACATGCGGGGATATGGCCGACGGATGCGGACGTATCGCTGGCTGTTATTTTGTTATTATTGCGTGGAGGATTGGATGGTTTGGCGGTGAATGAGAGTTGGTATAGGTGGATTTTCGGTAAATATTTGAATTCTGTTGAGTAATTGGTTATTGTGGTTTTATTCAATTTTATTGGCAAGTAGTCGAATTATGTCTTTAAGTGGATTATTACAGTTTTAGATATATGAGTTTTAAATAATGTCAAAGTATTTTATAGCGGTTTTGAGAACCATTTAGTACCCAATCTTCTGTTTTTCTCACATTGTATTCCCCAAGATCTGAAAAATAGTTACATATTCTATTTGTAATGTGGTATTACTAGGCACATAGTTATTTGCAAATATATACAACACTTTTATACTTCTATTGGGCCATATTAAATTATATGTAATTGTTTGAAATAATAAGGTATATAATATAAAAAAACTCTCAAATTACTGAAACCTCTAAGAAAACAGAAAAATATAGTCAATCAGCAACTCAATTATTTCCAACAATATGAAAATAGTTTTGGATTGGAATAAATTAATTATCACGAAACAACATTTTCACAAACCGAACCAAAGGCCAAACTTTATTCTCATCGAATCGCGTAACTACCCGCAAAAACCTATTTTTCTCTCCCTTCCACCTGACCTAAGTAATGAAATTCCTCGCTTTTCCTCTCCCTGCCTGGCCTCCCTCCGTATGCAATGATTACTGCTCGCCGCTTGGTGCGAAACGGCTCTCCGGTATAAATTGACGCGCGATATTGCGTGAAGCCTGCGAAGGACACCTGTGCTACCTTCCCCTTCGCACGTGCCGGGGCAATCTCGCCTCACACGCACGCACGCACGTACATACGTATAGCTCGGCAGCTCGATTTTCCCTCCGACAGCCGACAACGTCTCTTCCTTCCGCGCTCGAGACTCGCTCGTTCCACCCGGGCTGAGGCGTAAATTCGTGGGTGGAGGGATGCAGTGCAGCGGATGGTTTAAGGTGGTGGTGTGTGTGGGTATGGTATAGGATCGAGAATTGATTTGCAGGGATATTTTTTTGGCGGTGTAGTTGTTTTTTCGTTGGGGAGGAATGGGTTAGGTGTTGTCATGTGGGAAGTGTTTAGTCGGATTTTCATTTAGAATCTAGAGTGGGTTGGTTGATGGAGAAGCATGTTCTCGACATCGGAAATTCATTACAAACGTTAATGAATCTCTATAATACTTCTATTTTAGAAGAAATAAGGGCAGAATGTAAGATGAGCGATTGAAAATCAAATTAAGAATTAGATAAATATTTTGCAAAGTTAGTCAAAAATAAAATTAGTAGAAGTTACAAGTTTGATTCATTTACAGGGATAACTGTTCAAATTTTCAAAGAATAATTGATTTGAAAGAACAATAAATGATGAGTTTGAAGTAGAATGAGGAAAAATGGTCAGACCGCGTCAACTCTAAATAACGCCAATCAAAATTCATGATTGAAAAGGAGAGAATCTAATATGATTGTCATTTCCTGCAATTAAAATTTTATAATTGCAACTGAAATTGACCAGGAATTTTCGTTAAAATAAATGACACAAAAAAATCGTTCATATCCAGCGAGCATACAGCGTTCTCTTTGTTGTTGCGCACGCACGTGCCGTACTCCAAACCTTTTGATCGTGAAACAGATTCCAGGAAGAAATTTTGAATAAATGCAGTTATTTTAGAGTATATTTATCTAATGACAGCGTGTACCTGTCCGATTCGGTTTCGTTACTTTTGTGCTGGGCAAAAACAAAATTGGTTGAGTTTTAATTCATTATCCAAACGTGGTGACAGTTTTGGTTTCGGCTGCGTTCTCGTTTTATTTCGTGTACGCAATGTCAGCAATAATGCAAGTGAATAATTTTATTTTGTTTGTTGAAATTTTCAATTCAAACATATACCGATAATATACACACGTAATTAACTGTTTCCAGGGAAATGAAAAATTTAAAAATTGTTTATTTGTTGAGTATCCCCGACGTGGAAAGCAAATACAAATACGGGAGAAGTAAAAAATTCCATTCAATGAAATATTTAATTTAATTACTATAATTATTCACGACGAAATGTAAAATAGTAATTAAGGCTGTTATCAAACTGAACATTTCATATTTACGCGGGTACATTCTGCGTTAAAAGCTGCTGACTTTTGCGAATTCATTGTAATAAAGAATTATCGGAAATTTTTAAGTGTAAACTTCGCCGAACGAAACAAAATAATTAATCCGCTTACGCTAATTATTTACAGTGACGTAAAACATAAAACTCAATATATTATATCTTATTTATTAATTAATTATAAATTAATGGTATTCTCCATATCCGCCATACTATTTCATTTTATGAATTACGAATAGCATTAAATTAAAATAGGCTATTATCTCGTGTTGTTATATATAAATTAATATGAATCTAACTAGTTCAAAACCTTTCAATTGTGAAATATATAATTCATAATAAATTTTACCCTTGCATTTCATATTCAAATTTCGTTATCGCTTATAATGAATTCAAAATTATCTGAATTCTGTAATGATTATTAAACGAACCTGAAACGTTGGTTTCGCGACAATAATTAAACACCGAAGGGTTGAACCAAAATCATAGATAAAATAGAACTAGAAATTATACAAAATTATATGTTGAAGCAAAATCTATCCATCGAATACCTCCAACAATTAACTTTATTAAATACATTGTACAACTAGTCCGTCCACCCACGCGTTTTCCTAACCCCGCGTACCATTAAAAACCACTCGAACGCGCAAAAACATAGCCACCCAAAACCCAGCCTTGCCCCACACCGTCCATGAGAGGAAATTCAATCAAAATCGTTTAACGCAAATTAACCAAAATTAGACGTGCAAGCCTATATATCCCCTTCCCACTCTGTACACGCGCGCGCGCGCGCGAGCGGGGGTCTAAAATCGATCGGCCATCGCTCACGAACGCATGGACCTGCCGATGGCATTTGCGGCTAGCGTCCCCCCTCCTCTGGGTGCGGAACACGAGGCAAACCAAAATATGCGCCGCGGAAACGCGAGCAGCGCGAGACAGCAAGATATATCCCGGCTCTCGGATGAAATTTCCCACCGAGCGAGAGGCGTAGGCCTCGCTAGATAGAGCGTCGATAGAATTAGTCGCGGGACGATTCCCCGCGAGTGCGAGCCTGCTTTGTGTTTGCGAAATGCTCGGATGGGCATGGGCTCTCTCTCCCCCTATGTCTCTCTGTGCATGGAGAGCTGAGGAAGGCTTGCTTTTCGCTGTCGGGAATTCGAGTCGGTTGCCGGAAATTACCAGTTTTCGACGGAATGGTAGGATTTTGTAATGGATATTTTCGAGTGATTATTATGGAGAAAGGCGGTTCGAGGGGATATTGTTGCTGCGACATGGCGTTTGATTAATTAGAGCTTCTTGCGGCGTAGTTACGTGGGACGGTTTATTATCTCATATGGAAATAATTAATTAGTTATTTATATAATGACTGGTTTAATAAAGAGTAGTTAATAATTGCAAGTGGTGCAGTATAAGAGGAGGATTGTTATTTGCAATGCAACCTGTATATGTTAGTACACGAAAATCATATAATTGTTTATTACTAATTAATTAGTTGAATAATTTTCTCATTTTTCCTTTTATACATATTTTAATCATCTATGTTATATTGTACATTCTGTGAATTATATGTACATGTGTAGCTTGTCACTTTGATTAGCTACTCAATCAATACAATTCGGCTGAGTGAAACAAGCAAATACACGAATGTAAGTAAGTTCATATTTATACAAAAAAAGGTGATTCAAGTAGAATTTGAGTAGAATTGATATTATAATTAAATTAATTGTAATATGTTGGATATAGTTTAATAGAAGGTTTAATAGAAAAAGAAAATAAATAAATATTTGACTATAGCAATCAATTTTTGTTGAGATTTGCAGGTTATTATTATTTTCATAATACTATTATCATATTTTTTATACTGTTAACATGGGCTATATAAAATAAATGTTATTTTACGAATTGTCGACACTAATATGTAACATTACGTTAGGCCTACTCATGAATAAGCACAATTATAATCTGTAATTTGATTCAACTCGCGTATACTTTGATTCAAGTTCTCATTGTTGTAGAAGCTGTAATTTTTGGGTGTCATTCAATCAACACATGAAAGAAAGCCGATACCAATATAAAAATTTGCATTCTGTATTAAACTATATATTGTTCTAACACAAAACGATAAAATGTAACATCATCAAGCAGGAACGCTGCAACTTTAAAACAATAAGAGTTGCATACATTTTCCACATTAATTTTATTATTTTGCTTTAAGCCTTAAGGCTTTTAACCTTAGTTTTGTACACTTCTGTCCGTTAAAATTGCTGCGGTTAAAAGGATAAAAGGTAAGCTAACGTAAAGAAGCAACCGAATAAAAAAAATGTAAAAAAAGAACGGAAAATCGATGCCCCTACCGGCTGCCAGTCGGGAAAATATTGTTTTTTCGCCCCGCGGCATTGGCGCTAACTCGCGGAACGCGGGAGAAAAGAAGCGAACGGAATCGAGCCCAAGTGGGCCACATAAAGCGAAAGAGCGAGAGAGAGCGAGAGAGAAAGAGAGGAAGAGAGAACGGTTGCATCTTAACAGAGAAACGCAAGGAGAATGACTGTTTGCTTTGGATCACCTTCAAAGCTCCCCGAGGCTCCTTTATTCCCCTTTTCCCTTCGCCCCTCTTCTCCTCTGTCCGCTTAATATCCTCTTACTCTTTGCTTCAGTGTCGCTATCTTTCCTATTGAATGTTGAATAAATTGTTTTTCTGTGCCAAAATGTATATATGTGTGTGTGTGTGTGTGTGTGTGTGTGTGTGTGTGTGTGTGTGTGTGTGTGTGTGTAGGGGTTATTCTAAAGGGAAATTGTGGGGAATGTTTGCTCAATTACTGATGATATGGTGGCCGTTAATTTTTAAATTATGGTTTGTAGATCCATATGTATAAAGATCCATATGTATGTAGATCCATATGTATATAAAATCTTCCCAAATGTATTTGAAAAGTGACCGTAAAATCGGCAACAATGAAATTTTACGTTAGAATAAAATGTATGTCCTTAAGTATTCGTATTGTTTACAGTGCTTACATACCAAAAAAGTTACACACTCCTTCAAACGTCTACTGAAACATGTAATAGACAAGTGACATTATTCTAGCCTCATCATATTTATACAATGATTTGTTAATTTCACCGAACACCCTCAACATCCCCAAAGATTCACTTTCCTATCTCCCAAAATCCATCCTCAGCTCCCCCTTCTCCATTCATCCCCAGCATCCTCGTAAACTTCCACCTCTCAACCCCCGAAAAATCGCACAAATTCACGTGTCCACCGTTTCCCTACCCCTTCCAACACGTATCCACGTCGGTTTGTTCTGCCTCGCATCGATTAACCGCTCGCCTTTGACTCCCGCGAGCGATTTATTGTTTAATGGCTTCCTAATGCCACCCAGGCTTTATCGAGCGTGCGCGTGTATTTAAAGATCCCGTCTTCTGCTCTCCTCTTTTTTTGGTATTTGGCGTATTGGGGACGCCGCCGGCGATGTTTTACCGGAATGGCCCTTTGACGGTTGGCTGGTGGCTTTGAAAAGGATGGCCTTTTCGTTCGTTTTGTTGGCTATTTGCTAGTTGGCTCTTTTTGTTTTGTACTGATGTATTGTTATTGTTATTAAAAATTATGTAGCAAATAGAATTTAACGAAATATTTTATAATTTGTAGAATTGTTACACAAAGTTCTAAAAGAAAAATGCAACACATTTTTGTAAGTACGTTTCAATTTTTTACTTATTTTGAGATAAAAATAAAATCTAATCTTTCGTTTGAGTGGCATTGAAACTTCACCTTATTATTTCGCCGCTGCTTTCTTTCCATTACTCTTTCTCGTCTAGCTGAATTTCTGCACTATTTCTTAGTGCTCTAATATTCTTTGCCCTATTTTCTTTTTAATTACAGACAAAAAGACGTGAAATCACTCTCGATTCTTCAGTTTATTATCCCAGAGTATGTCATAACAAATCTCTCCAATAATTGTTCTCTTCAATTATACATATAAATTAAAATACTTAAAAAAAAATAATTATTTAATTAAAATATTCTCGCATCCACTAAATCTTATTAATTGCATCAAATCTTCGTTCTTCCAACAACGTACTTGGAACAACTTACATTCTACTTTATCAACCACCCCTAGCCTTCAATCAGAGGAGCTGACAATCACTTTCTAACTTCCAGGTCATCGCCCCCATTTGCATCCTCACGAATCCACCCCCGCACCTTATCTCTCCACTTCGACTCTGGCTCTCTCCTGCCTACTCCTCATTACGCGCTCGTCCTCCTACCCAAAAACACACACACACACACACACACACACACGCATACACATCCACGTCTCGTTTGCATTTTTAACGCGGTCGGACACACCCCGCTCCCCCAAGAGACTCGCTCGCGCGCGCAATGGCTCTCAGCCTTTTTCGGTTATTCGGCCGCTTTAAAACTTAACAAGTGCAAGCGAGAGAGAGAGAGAGAGAGAGAGAGAGAGAGAGAGAGACTCGTCAGGCGTCCCCGGAGTACAATAAGTCAGGCGACGTAAATAAGTCGCGTTTTTCCGCCCGGGAACCGACGTCAGCTGCCGTCCGTGACGCTCTCTCTCTCTCTCTCTTCCTCTCGCGGATGCGGTGGCTAAGCGTCACGCACGCGCCAAGAGGGTGGATGTCTGTGTTTGGGGTTGACGCGGGCATGGCGAAGAATTTTCATTTTTGGGGTGTCGTATTTACTCGCCGATCGTTATGAAATGTTCTAGGGATTGTTACGATATTGTGAAGTGTGCTGTGCTCGATAACAATTCAATGAGAAACTATCTGAGATAAAATAGAAGTATGATCTGTTTGTGTGTGATTTCAAATATTGTTAAAGCACTGTAGTTCAACTTTGATACATGTTGTCACTATAATATATTTGAACAAAAGAAATTATTGTTACAATTAACATTCATCAATATAACTGTTGGAATTTTAACCATCTATTGTATTGCAACTTTTATTCAAAAACAATTACACACTTACAATGGAAGTTACATGATGAAATTCTGACTGGCAACGTGAGTAAACCAAATACGAAACTATGGACGTAACGAAATTATGCATGTATATATTGTGTTTACAGTACCTGCCAAGTCATAATAACTAGTTTAATATGTTTCGCATTTAGATGAATAAGTTCTATTGTAGCAACTATCCTGTATGCAATGCATATCGACACTTGTATATTCGGTCATTAAAATTTTGCTATTTAGAATTGACGAACAGTATATGCTGCGTTTTAAAATATCCTTAGTAGTCCACAATACAAGACCAAAATTCGTAAATAAAATTTCGGGGAACTTTACTTCTTAGAAAAATACTATTACCGACATCACATGTATATCAAAAATATAATTTAAAATTTAGAAGTCTTTAAAATTATAGCTGTGTTAAAAAATTCTTGTAATCAAACAATATACTTTGCTAGAAAATAAACCGTCGCTGATTTGAAAAGTTTTGATATTTTATGTTTTTTTAAAGTTCCGACTCCACGAGCATGCAGGGCAACTTCATAAAATAACGATCTTTAAAATTCAGAAAGGCGTTTCTTAGTCTTTGAAAAATGTTCCGGTAACCCACATAAAAATCGATTTTTCTACGAGCTTACTTGCGAAACATACACTTATTGCCATACATATACATTAAAAACGCGACGTAAACGCTCGAAGCGAAGTTGGTACGGCGAGTCACGTATATACATACCCCCGCGCCCCTATTGGCAGGGACGGGGACTACATCGTCGCGAAGTTATCGTCGCAGAAAAAAGGAGAATGTGTGTGTATGCATTTTTTTGCATTCGCTTTAAAATACGGATCTGATACGTGTGTACATATGCACGAGAGCGGCGGGGATAATGCGAAACTATTAAGTAAAAGTGCACGTATAGCGGCGGTGGTGCGCGCGGGACTTTGGAAAATTTACATCTTTATCGCTCTTGTATGTGCACGCAAACAATAAAGTTGCGGTATTAAGTGGAAACAATAGAGCGCGCGAGCGCGCGATAGCGGAGCGGAGATATTCAGCGCGGCTATGAAAATTTTGGCATAAATAACGTTTTCTCTCCCTCTCTCTCTCTCTCTCTCTCTCGTTCTGTGCGTGTTTCCCACACTTATTCAGCCTGCGTTTATTCATTATACCTTTTTATTGTTACAACTGTTAAATTGCCGGAGGGAGAAAGAGATGGTGAGAAGGAAAAAGGGAGTGTGTATGTATATTAGGCAGTGTAGGAATCACTGTTCAGATCGCGCGAGTTTATCACTCTGTTGATCCAATGGTAACCGGCTGATACGTCGGCGTAAAGGCCTGGTTTATATCGTTGGTTGCACACTGCAGCCGATGCTATTCCAACTTGAACGTAGCGGCTTTTATCGCTTTTCATTGGACAGATTATTGGGCTACCTTCAATCCCCTAAACATTCACAGTCGCCATTAAAATTCATTGATTTTGAATTCAATACGTTTTCAAATCACATCTATATTCAATATTCAATTTTTATTATTAAATAAAATATTACCGTGCACGGGGCCTTCAAATTATCATCACCAGCGCACATCACACTGCGATGTATCTTGTATTTCTCTTCATTGTAAGTCATCTGATAAACGCTTTCGCAAGTCTTACGACTCATAATGTACATCTCCGACTTTCTCAGACAACTGTCCTTACAATCGAAATCTGAAATTCAAAGCGATCGGTGAACCCAGTAGTGCAACGCGTGGTCGCCACGTTAAATTTCATTTACCGCAACAATCATCGCCCCAGCCGGTCTCGATGCATTCGGACAGTTGGTAATCATCATGGGTAGCAGGCAGACAAATCGAGTTGACATGTGTTCCAGGCTTTGCCGCCTCGGCCAGTATCAGAATCGCGTAATTGTAGACGAGCGCGTCGACGTTGAAGTTCGGGTGAATGTGGATGTGGTGCACCTTAATGTCCTGCTGCTGCTCGCCCTTCGAGTTCCAGTCGTGTTGTCCGACCCGAACTACTAAGTCCGACGGTCTAAATCTGTTTTGTGTGTAGGGTGATTATTAGTTCTGCGAATTGTATATAGATGGTGTATTGTTTTGCAATGTGAATTTGGAATGAATTTCATGCTAATTGAAATTTGTTTTTAACGAAGGGGAAATCTATGATCAGAAGGAATTTACGTATAACTGTAGTTTGAAGTGTTAAATTGTATGAATAGTCTTTTCAATTGATGTTTTACAATTTCCATGTATGTCTGTCATACGTACTTATTCAAATAATACTACCTTTGGAAGATAACAGCTGCCATGAAAATTCTTGCATTGCTAATACAGTATTGTGTACTAAAGAGTATTCTTTTGATATTATCGAAAATTAATAAATAGAAATTTGATTTTTAATCATCTATGAAGTTAGTAAATATTGAGACCAAATCCATTTTTTAAAGTTTGTAATAAATAAAAACTAATGTTTATATATCACTGTACAGCTAGTATGAACTTCACGTTTAAAGATTGGTAAGTCTTGTTCATTATACTCTACAATCCCTCAAGAGGAACTCAGTCAATTATATAGAACAATGATTATCAACCTCAATAATATCTTTGAGATTTAGAAGTTTGCATATGACATAAATAGTTCTAACCTTCTATATCCACTTTTTTATATACTTGAAACTATCGACTTTATTTTAAAAACAATCTCCCCTGTACTCCTCTACTAACTTATACACTTCACTAGCGGACGTAAGCACGGCCTTTTTGTTGATCAGTGAGCCTCCGCAATGATATGCATTCCCTTCACCCTTATCCAACTTGTCCTTGCGCAGCACCGCGACCATCCAGGGAAACTCGCCAGGTTTGGCTTTCGCGCGTTCACCAAAACCTGTGGCGTCGCCCTTAGCTCCGAGATAACCGCAGGCCCACTCCTCGACTGGAGACTCCATTGATGAGTCCGGGTAATAGGTATCCGTGTCTGAGCTGTCCTTCTGGTTGCAGCAGACGTCGATCGCCGAGGTGCATGAAGGACGAGGTCTGATAAATGACGTATTCTATCGATCTTGTTTGATTGGTTAAAGTTTCTTATAAGGTTGAAGTAATGTAGCTTACCGGTTTTCGTAGTACGTGCGTATTTCATGGTAATCGGTGACGTGACCTTTTAAGGTGTAGTTGTAATTGCAGTCGTTGTAAGCGACACACACGCATTGCCGACTGTTCGAGAGAACTTCGCGGAAGAGGCAGG
>JAPYZO010001608.1:0-17290 GCA_030522905.1 Torymus flavipes
GCACACGGCTACCGCTTTACCTCGCCTAAGAATGTTTGCTCAAGGAAGTGGGTATGCTTTTTCCTCTATTCGCCAAGAAAAATCTCGTAAAATTTATTTTTGCGAAAATGGTTTTTCCCACAATATTTTTGTTATGATATTGTCGGCAATTTATCTTCTTGATTTCGCGGTTCCAGAAATGTTACGATAAAACAATAACCAACAAGAGGTTTCGATATTAGTTTAATATTTGATATTAACTTTTAGAAGTTATAAAATGTTTAAGGATTTTAGCAGGTTTTATCGGTTCCGTATAGCTTCCGTAATTTTTCTAAAACTTTGTTTTCTAATAGGATGAAAAAAACAACTAATTGATTAAAAAGTTGTGGAACAAGCGAAATATGTATAATTAAATTTAATTTTTAATTATCAATCGTTTGCCATGCCTTCAAATCCCTAACGAATTAAAATAACTGCGAATTTCAGGCTCTTCGTCGCGGCAAAGTAAGCAACTCATTATGCAAGAGTAAATATATCAGCATTAGCGCGCGGCCAGAAGTGTTAATCAATGAGAGAATTCGGCAATTATAGCGGGCAAGTGCGCCCGTACAATTCCAGCCCTGTGCGCATCTCTGTTCTATATATACCCCCGCGCCCTTTACCTCCCCTCTTTCTCCCCCTCCGGTATACCGACCGAACAATGCCAGAAATGTGAGTGCGCGAGCGACATGGCGAATCCCGGCTACTCGCGGATCGATGCGCACGAGAGCGCGAAGCACGAGCGATATAATAGCAAAGTGCGGCCCCAGGACTATTATAGGCCGCCTCGCTCGCTCGGTGGTGCACGCGGGCCGGCTGGAAATTGACGATAAACTACTTATCGAAGCCGCAGGAAATTTCGTAGGCGCCAGCGCGATGCGCACAGACTTTGCTCTGTAAGCGCTGCTGCCGAAGGACACTCAACAAGTACCCACGCCCCTGTCTCACATCTGTACTTAGTGGTGCAAGAAAACCGCTGTTGTCGCTCCTTGTTGCTTACGGGTATGATAATGAGATGTGGTATAGAGGCGAAATTCTCAAAAGGTTGGCGGTCTGTGGGTTTTCCATTCTCGATGCAAGACAGGATATGCGTATTTTTTCATTTTTTCGAAAGTGGAAAAGTTTGCATACTTGAGCCGGTAATAACACTGTTTGGATTATTTTTAGCCAATTTAAGCTCGGACTTCTGTCAGAGTGCGTTTTAGCAATGCAGATGAGTTTTCCGCGAGTACTTGGTGCTGGGTTAACGGCTTTTTGTTAGTGTGCAAAGCAATTGCTTCTAAATGGTTCATATACATTTTGAAAACGAAAAATAATATTGTCAGTTCTCGCGTTAAAATCAATATTGTTTCAGCTCTTCGAGATCAAAATAATGATGAGTTTAATGTGTGATTTGATTAAACATTTGAAGAGAGGAAAATCTGTACAATAATGTTTATTATCCTTTGTTGTTTATTTAAGGAGTATAACACAAGATATAAATGGTTTCATTGACTCCCATTCAGTAAAACTATTAATGAGTTAATCTGTACCAGTCGGTGACTTTTTAACGATAATAGATAATCGATGCATATACTAGTCTCTCTGCTACATGAACTGAACTATTTTCGATGCTACGAAGCACGACGTCTCTTACGAGCCACAGCTATTCATGCGAACAGATAACTCGATTAGTTATGCTCATTTGCCACGTGTGCGGATCCGGTGACGTAGGCCAAAGCCGAAGGGCAAAGGCGTACTTCCTCATGGTGCATCTGAATACGTCCCGTTTCGATCTAATAGAGAACGCATATCAAGGATCAATTGTGGCAATGTAATATTCAGCTGAGATTTTTATGTAGTTAGGCATGGAAATTGGAATGAATGATGAATGGAGGTTAATTGTATTTTAATTCTTTGCTAATAAATATAATAAGGAATTATGGCGATTGAAAATTGTAAATAAAGTACGTACGAAACGGTTATTGAAAGAAACGAAGGAAAATATGGCTTCTAAAAGGAAAAATTTCATTATTTAAAAAAATTAAATTATGCTTTGTTTTGAATTGAAGTAAGATGATGAAATTGTTTGCAAGCCAAGAACGATAAAGGTACATTATATCTATCGCTTTCAGGAATTACCGAGGGAATAACCACTTATCTCCACTATTCATGATTTCGAGTAAATCGAATTTTGAGTTTCGTGTCAGTGTTTTATCAAGATAAATGACATTGAATGCAACACTCATGCCTCTATGGATACTAATCTAAATAACATATTTATTATTATAGCAACTAGACCAAATTTAATAGCGTTCATGTCTTATAAAACTACTTTCACCTATGTGGTTATTCCGGGAATAAACCAAAATTTCAGTGGAGTGATGTGGGTTTTCCGATCTCAATGGCTACTTTACTATGGGTACACTTATAAGAATAAGGAACGTCTATCTCTCTTACTGAAAAAGTGAAGTTGAATTGGATGCAAAATTGAAGAGATTTTAAGGATACTTACACCTTCAAATAATTACGATGATAAGGTTGTTTTTTTGCAGTTGAACAAAGAGCAAAAAATTTAAACTTTTGAGTATAGCATTGATTTTATTTAAAAAAGCACTTTCAATTCCATATTGAATCATTCAAAGGCTCATAAAATCAATTCATCAATTGCCTACAAGTATTTTCACTAACAAGTATATTCACTAACTTTGGAGTGCATACAAATTGGAACAGTTTACAACTCACTCACAAAACTTTGCATGTTCATTTATTGAAAAAAAGTTTTCATTTTTTTGTTTTACATGCCAACGAATTCGATTCGAGGTTTGGAGTTTTTCAGCTAGAAACTACGTGGAAAGTTTCAAAATTTAAGCATTTTGCGGATGCTTGTATCAATTGAATATCTAGAAAATTAGAAAGCTTCCAGTTAGAAACGCACGAGTTGCTAAAATTTGTGATTGCTTTTTTATTTTAATCATATTGTTATTCATTTTTAGTTTAAAAATTTAAAGCATCACCGTATATTTCTCTATGAAATAAAATTTGATTGGCACATCAGTTCCAAGTATTTACTGATTTATTTCTACAATTAAATGTTTCCTATTTTTAACGTTCAGTGTATTTGTATTGTTGTATTTAACAACGTTTTAATTAGACTTGTGAAGCAAGTACCCGATCTCAGGTGAACGCAGGTGGAGAATGTGCAGAAGCCAGAGCGGCTAATAGAAGCGCTACATCTCGCTTATTAAAGACCCCGACAGGTGACCTCGACGCGTGTGAGAAAAGCTATATATACGCAGCTGCTGCAACTTGCCCGCGCCGCAACGGGATAATTCTGATAAACGATTTAATAAGCGACGTATAATGCGAGAGCGCTGAAAAGCTATTAAGTCCCGCTTGTTACCGAGGCATATGTGATGCGCGGAGCCAGTCGAAATCGCATATATTTGCATGGCGCGTGGTGGAATGGACGCGCATCGAGATGAAACACATCTGCGGATGACGATGAAGCGAATCACAGTGATTTATGGATACTTCATTTCCTCGCGGAAAATTGAACTTTATTTCTTGCCATATCGTTTAAATTTATCGCAGATCGAGTTTGCCGTTTATATTAGCCCATAAACATAATATGTATACATGCGTAATATTTGTTTGTTATACACAATAAAAGGCGATGCAATGCACTGTTGAGCAAAACGTGACGGTTTTGTAATCGTCATCTATATGGTATCGAATAATTCTGAAACTAGTAAAGTAGTTATTTGAAAAAAAAAAGTTTTCAAATGACTAAATAAATTCTTTTCCTCTTAAAAAAGAGGCAGCTTTACGAACCGCACTTTTATCGATACAACTAGAAGTGTAAATTTAAAGCTTGAGAAGTAATAAAAAAGACCATAAAAACTTACTTGCGTTGGAACTTTCCGTATCCATAGGCGGCGGGGGGTCATTAAATGGCCAGTACATGGTATTTTTCGCCTCAGGAGGCGAGACGCTGAAACAAAGAATGACGTATTTCTTAATTGATTTACTCAAAAAGTTCAGCTTGAATAATTTTTCGCCGTAACGCGGTCAGGGAAAAGAGCGACGCTGTGGGCAGGGGGCGCACGTAATTGCTCACTCCTATAGTTGCAAAGTGGTACTTTCGAGTCTAATTAGTTACACCCCTAATCTTCCAGCTGAATTATTGAGCGGAACTTGGGGTATCCGAATTAAAAGATACGAAGGCGCGTAAGTAATTTACTTTTTGCGATAAAATCAATTTCCTGCCGTCGCACACTCGTATAGCTTTTCTCAGCCACGAGCTGGCCAGCGAACACACAAAGTTTCGAACGTTTTGATTATTTCTCGGGACTGAAACTTGCGCTCCGCAATGAAAGTAGGCCACGGCGAAGATGTTATGCCTGACTTTACTGATCGCATTTGTATTTAATAACTGAGCGCGTGTATACGACTCTGATTACCATTTATATTCGATTTTCATTTGCCAACTTTAGTTTGTAATGTTTTTCACCTTTAATCAGCATCAGTTAAAAAATGTATTTTGGAGTTTGCTTATATAAGTTGAGTATTGTGTGATATAAGAAAAATTGCCCAAAAATGCTTAGAATGAAAGTAAATGTTCACCTTGATACTTCTTTTCTATTTCTTTATTCATTGCATTCACTCGATCAATGTCTGTTTCTTTCGCACTTGGAATCGTGTTTTGCACGACTGTTGCTTTATCGTTTTTAGTGAGAGATATAAATAGCTGTTATGCTACTCAGAACTTCGCTTTCAAACAAGGGCAACACTTAACATCCCTTGACAGTTCCTTTATATTAGTTCTCTTAAGGGACACAAGACAAGAAATGTTTTATGTGAATATGTAGTTATAAATCACGTTTGTCAGTTATTTTAATGTAAATAAAGTAAAAAGAAATGTCGGAAAAAATCTTTAGTTATGAATATCTTGTATATCGTTTTTAACTAGAAAAAATGTATAAAGCATTTCGTTAAAATAATTTTTCGGGTATAGCTATATGCTTTATGACATATTCGTTTTCATCTATGAATCGTTCGTTCTTGTTAATCTATATATTATCTAATAAATCGAAAATTTGTTTGATCGATAATAATTCAAGCCATTGCTATAGCCACGATATTACAATAAATAATATCCTATACTTCTTAGCATCAACGACATTACAATCCTATTAAATTTATTTCTTTCTAAAACATTTAGCCCGCGAAACCTCGAAAAAGGTTCTCTATGCGATATCGCACGAGAATCGGTCATTAATCGGTACATAAAATAATCACACGCCTCCTCCGAAGATTACAAAAAGCTCTTCAGCGTACAATTCTGTATTAGCGTTATAAAAACGAAAGCGAACTTCGACCCCATTTTATCGAACGACCTCGATCGCGCCCGCCACCCTCTGAAATATCGGAGAGGTATTTCCGTCGTTGGGGGCGGAAAAGCCCTCCCATCCCGCCGTGCTCGTTGGCCGCGACGCCGAAAAGGCAAAAGGTGCAGAAAATCGCGGTAATGCAGAGGCAAGGAGATATATAAACCGAAGGCCGGATATCTCTCTCAGTCTCACGCTCACCCTTGCTAGTGCTATCCCTTCTCCAAAACCTTCTCTGTATACATGCAGGGGAGGGGATGTTTGGCTTAGATATACTCGCCCGAGAGATTCGTAAATTCAAGAGGAGACTCGGCAATTGGGTTATACTCTGAAACTAGCTGAAATTTTTATTGCCCCTACTGAATTATCGGAGCGCACTCGCATACCAATGATGCTCGATAGATCACGATAGTGCGCATGCGTTTTATAACTTCCGAGGGCGCTAGATTATGTTTTTTTCCTAGAATTTGTTTTACTATACGTTTTTTGGGATACGTAGATAAAAGTTCATATGAATCAAAAATAAAGATAAAAAGAAACGCAAAATATTATCCAGTAAATATTATTACATTCATTGATACTTATTGATGTTATTTTATCAATTATAATAATGTCATAAAATAATTTTTTTAGGAAAAGAGATCTTTTTATTTTTTGCCATATTAACTGCATTCTTTGGTAATGAGATAAATACGTCATTTTAATATCCAAAAATTAAAAACGACATACAGTTTGGTATTTTCGTTTTTATTTAAAAAAAATATATAATTTTATTAACATATATTAATTTATATAGTATTATATTTCTCTAACTGGTTGGTTGCTGATAGTGTAGGCGCTTGCCTAGAGCCGTTACAGTAAATAAATAAATTTCAATTTTCTACTCGTGCTATTTGATTAGTGGCATCAATGTGTATTTGCATCGAATACAAACAGAAGCTTTAGTCACCCCAAATGGTTATTCAAATTATTACACGGTTGCATCTTTTATGAATAATGTAATCGTGGTTTGTGGATCATATCATTATATAACACAACTAATGGCTTTATTCGTTCCACAAATTACAAAATCGATTATATATGTATACACAGCGTGCATATTGCCTTCACGTTTATTTGAACCCTACAACGTGTAATTCAGTACACCATTCAGGAATACCCAGATATACAAAACGATATCTTGCCACGAAGTATAATTATAGTGTTTACATGGATGATTTGGTTTTAAAATCAATCGATCGCACTTCTTTGAACAAGATAATAAGTCACCACAAAATTATGCCAATACTTTAGTTTTAAAAATAACAACTAATATTTAGCCTCACATAAATCCAATGATTCGAAATGTATATGCATTATTTTTACAAGAAATCGAATTGAATACAATAAAGAGAAAATAAGATGCATTTTCGCTTAGAGTGCCGATCACCTAAAAACACTTTCACACGGCAAGTGTGCCAAGACAACAGCGTCGGTGAAAAACGGTGAGAAAATTGCCAAGAGTGGAATATAAGGAAAACGAAATCACCGATACAGCTAAATATATACATGCCGGTTCGCGATCTTTGACACGAGGGCTCGCGTGTCCCACGTCGCGAGCATTGGCCTGAAAAGCTCGGGGGCGCACGTGTGTGCAGCTTATATGCATGAAAATAGAATTTTATTGTGTGAGGAGAGCGCGCGCGGGGTCGCACAATATTCGCAGCGGGCGACGAGCCCCTCGCACGCAACCCCGTCTTCGTCGTCCTTCGCATGACGCTCTCCTTCTCCCTGATGTACACACGCGCGCAATCGAGATTGCAAGCTCAATCGCTCGTATGATTTTTGCGGAAGCCGGAGGCTTTCACATATATACCGTCTTCCTCCTACAAACTCGTTCCATCCTGCTGTTTTTTTGCGCGCGCGGTCGGGTTTTTTTACTCGCTTCACTCCATCGCTGCTTTGCCGCCTCGACGGGCAATGTTATCGCGGGGCGATCGATAACAGCTTCGGTGGAAATTGTACAGAGAACCTAGGTTATTATAGCAACCTCAATGAGATATTGCCGGAAGTATTATCGGGCCACAAAAATTATGCATATTATTTATAAAGATATTTTCACTTGTGTTTTCGTCATTCGAGAAATGGCACGAAATAGCATTAACCGAATAATTGTACGTTGTTTTGAAAATTAGTTATTAATAATCGGTTTAATAATTTATTCAGTTATTTTTATATATTTATACAAATATAAAATAAATTTTTATAGAAATGTTGACAAAGTTTAATTTAAATTATATTGTATATAATTATTAAACAAAATTTTTTTGAAGCACGTGTGTTCACCTAAAGTCAATTTATTCATTTTTAAATATTTCATTTTAATATTTTTTTTTTATAATGTGAAATTATCTGATATAAGAAAATAATTCCTAAAAATTTTAGTTAAATAATGGTAAAATTTGAATTTTATAAACAATTTCATATAACTTTGCAGCTTTTGAAAATTTTTTAATTTTTATTTCGGTACCTCGCCTTGAAATTTAACAAGAGAGAAAATGAGACCTTGCAAATTCAAATTGAATAAAAAAACAAAAAAGATTATCTTTTCTTATTGAATTTTTATTGAATGGGAAAAATTTACTCTTGCAAAATTGGAAATTTCCTAACAAAAATGTTTTCCGGCATGTTAAGAACTCTTTTTCCTGACATATCAGTTTTCAAATTGGAATGTGTAAATGAATCTTTGTAAAAAAATGTTCATATTGGGTCTACCAGACCGCTCGAGCCACCGTAACCTTTCTTGCGTATAAAAATGAGTCAATGAATTACCATTCAGTTATTTATAGTTCCAGATAAAAATACTTTATTAATTGTAAAAGTATTTGTCAGATTAAAAATTTATTATGTTATTGATCATCGATATTAAATTCTTTTATTTTTTTTAAAAATAAATTTTAATGTGTACTGTTCAGAAATATTCTTATCCACTAACGAATAATTCATTACTCTTTTGTCGATAAATAACAAATTTTCAATGCCTCTGGAATCCGGCCATCAATATATTGTGACGTATTAAAAAAAGTTCTGCATATTCATTTTCCGCCAATATGAAGTTTAATTTTTTTAGTTCTCAAGTTCTTAACGTGAATTACGACTCAGTAGTTTTTGTTCGCACAATTTTGTGATTTATCATATTCCAAAGTTTGAACTTGATTCTATCTGAATATGTTCATAAACTAAAATTAGAATATCTAAAGTGTCTAAAAAATTTTAAACTTGGTTGAGAGTGGTATAACAAACAGTTTTAATCACATGTTTTTAGTACCGTAGAGAATTAATAAAAAAGTTATGGTCAAATCTTAATAACATTTACATCAAATTTATGTGAAAAAGTGAGAAACCTTTGTCGCATTACTTTTTACTAAAGTATATCGTATATGTAAACTTTGTTAAATTAGTAGTCCGATATATACTATTCTAAATATCTGCAGACATACTTAGTAGTTAACAAAATAAAAATTAATATATTATAAAGCTGATATTTTTCATTAAATCACTTGAATCGTTCCGGCTACTAGTCAATTGTCGATTATAATTCGATACTTTAAAGTTGTGCTTACTTGAATTACACAACTCTTTTACGTATTTTACATTACAAGTATCTAACTGATGCGTTTTTATATTTCACAAATTTAAATTTGAAAGCATTGTTAGTTTTATTTTAGCCTAATTGGTTAAATATTATCAGAGAATTAAGCTAATTTCATGATGTTTATTTGTTTTTAAATTTAAATAAGGTAAATTATCAAGGAAAGAAGTCCAGGATCCCGTTAAATGTGCGCGAAATCGGCTAGTTAATTACAAAATTCGTATGCTATACAAAATATTAGCTGTTTAAAAGATTTCTTATTTTTTATTCATTTATAAGAGGTCACCTTCACAGAGCCGTGCTATTTAGCTGGTTCAGTTCATTAGAGCTTTTCATTCATTTTAAATTCAGTGGTAAACTCAATGTAGTGTAAAAAAATCGGTGCTAATGAGTTCTAAAGAAGAAGTAAGAAACTTTAACAGTATATTTCCCACTCACAGCTTTATACTTGGAAATGTTCTTTTTAATTTCTTTAAGATTTCAAAATGAACTATATTGTAAAGAATACTTATTTATCAAATTCATAATTTGTAATTGTCAATAATTTTTATAAACTTTATATTAAATTTTAAATTAACTTATATCACTACAATCAATATTGTTAATAGTGACTTTATAGAATGTAATTTATTGCTATGTGATTTAAAAACACAATTTCGAGAAATATCTCAATATTTAAATTTATAAACTTGTCGCGAATATAAATAATATCCATCTCCATCATATCGATCTCGTACACCTTTACAAATGTCAGTTACAGCAAAATCACTCGACTTTGTCCTTTACGAACGAATATCACGAAACCTCAAAACAGCTAGTCCAGCTATATTCGGTTTCTCTAAAATGTTCTTCCACTACTCGATGACTAGGCGTGGACATGAAATCCAATTAAGAATCACATTTCCTACTAAAGCCGGATTTTCATTGAAATTTAAATTCATTAAAAAACTATAATCGAATCGAATCACATAGTTATATAAATCTCTATAGAATAATTAGAGAATTATTATATAATTTTATATTATATAATTATATAATTAGAGATTCCCAAGAATCTACGATTTGAAGAAAAAGGTTACAAAATTTTTTATCTCAAATATCTTTGAAATTTATGGACTAACCCATTTGCCCAAAGAACTTAGCCGAAAGATGTCCAAAATCTATCCTTATAAAAAAATTTCAAAGCGATTAAGACAATTTTACTGCCATAGAATAGAATGTATATAGAAAACTAATTTTTTCAGTTTTTGATTTTATATTAAAAAACTAGTCGACAGAATAAATTGAAGTTGCGTTAATTGTTTCAGCGACTTGTTTTAGACAGTTTTCTAAATCCCCAGGCTACAGCCTGCATAACACACTAATATGGATTACAGGGCTTGTTTTATAGGTTAAATTGAAGAGTTTACACCCAGCTTTGTTAATGTGCTTCGCAGGCCATGATAATAGCAGCAATAAATAATCTAACAAAAATATTTCACAATTAAAAGTTTTATGAATTTTCTTATGTATCGATCATATTATAATATCGAATCATTTATAAAGATACGCACAGCTGTATAAAAATAATGTTGTTGCCATCCGAACAGTCATTTTTCGACAGCTTCCCATGCTATGAACAGATAGTACATAATTTCAAGATATACGTAAAACGAATAAGATAGGACTAAAGCAATGAGACAAATCATGATCCAAAGAAGGTTGTAGAGACATGATCTAATAACTCTTATAAGGGTAGCCTTATGCTGCCATGACATGTAAATAAGAAAGGCTGGGAAGGGAAGAATAAGAGTGATGACGCATGTCCGAAAAATAATGTCCCGAGCCTGTGCTAACATTATTAAGAATGCAATAACCAAAATCGCATCGTAAGTAAATTCAATTGTTTCTCTTGAATCACCTCCATACATATAAAAATGTATCGTGTCACTAATATAGAAAATAAATGTTTGGACGAAGAAACTGAGATACTGAAATAGCATAATGTAAGCCATTGTTTCAAATGTTTTCTATATATAATCTATGTAATGTGCTATCAAAAAGTTTACAATTTTCTCGTCAAAATCGAATGCAAAGTATAAGTATTTGATAATATTTTACTCAATCGCCTTCACGCGATCAGTCAGTTTCGGTCAATATTCACCATGTCAACAGGGGCTATCTATGGATAAGAGCGTAACCCGTCAGATGAGATTAAAAGCTTATATCTCATTAGCAAGATTTCGCATGCGGAATGCTGTACGCCCTCTGTTGCGCTTATTAGACATTAATGATTTTCGTGTTTTATACAAATTTTCTTTCATTCTCTATACGTAACACATTATATATATTCACAATCGACGTAGAATTCCGAAACAGTTCAAATAGATATACGAAAATTGTATTAAAAAATGAATTTAGTCCAAAAAATACACACATCCATACAGACATTTTCTAAAATCATTATGTGATTCAAACTTCTAACACCACTCTAATCATGTTTCTAGAGCGATTTGACAAAACCTAAAAATTTAGTATTACAAAGCTTCCTCTAGGAGGAAGCTAAATCTTATGAATTAGATATTTTAAAATCCCAATAGTACGGCGGAAATTGGCATGTAAATTAAATTGTCTAGCGCGAATCACTTTTTGTCTTTTTGTTAGATTATGATATATATTAGTGATTTTAAACTTTAATTTATAGAGTGAACAGTATAATAATATAATTCTTTTTACTTAGCAAATAAAAATCAGATATTGTAAAGTACAATATCATTATTGTTTTTATTAGTTACCATCCATAATTTCAATGTAAAATTCAAACCATGTTACTGCTGTATATACTTAAACTGGGCGAGAGTTATCGAATAAATGGAACATAAATTACATGAGTTCGAGTTAATGTCACAAACCCTATCCATGCGGCTATAGGGGATCGAAAATTGTACCCCGGCGCCGCACATCGCATCCCAGATAAATTATCTCGTTTCTGTCGTAGCTTCCGCGTCAATTGGCAATTGCGTTATACAAGTCCGCGGCAGTTCGAAAAGTTACCGGACTGCAGTAGCAGTGGCAGCATGCCATCACGCGTCACCTGCGTCGCAACCCAATACCGTAATACCAGCATTGTTATTCGCAGAGCTCGTCGGGGTGAAATCGGGGCGTAGCTACGATTAAATCCTCGCTCTCGCGCGTTTGCTTATCGTATCGCCGAGTCAACAAAAGTAAGAATTAATGTTTGCAAATTGCCAAACGATGTTGATTGCGTTTTCTCTCGGCCCGTGCATGGCCGGGCTATTGTTGCGTCGTGCAGGTCAATTGTGCCGTGGATCGAGTTGATTATCGGAGGCGCATGATCATGGCCATATAGGGGACCTACAGGCTTTTTCGGCGTAAATTGGATTGACTAACGATGGCGTGCGCACACGCGCATTATACCGGCACAAGCGTGAGTGGGAATATCAATCGATGACTTTTTGGCGAGTAAAAAATACAATATCGATAATTGATTTTGAAGGGGGCATCGATAGCGAGAGATTAAATTCTACAACTGTAGAGAGGTATAATCGAAATCTCTGTTTCGGTATAAGATTCAATTGCGTTTAAGAGTATTATAATACCAGGTCGTCTGCCGGGTTTTTGTAAAATTAACTATTTTATTTTTGTAATAATCTTAATCATATTTGATGTTTTGGAAAAGATTATTCGGTTTGAAGAGTTTATATATATTTTAGCATTTCAATAAATTGTCTTGAAGATTTTTAATGATATAGATTAGACGTAATGAAAGTTACATTCAATTTTTCAAAGACTGATTATCGATTATTCAAAACATTATAATAATATTAGTGAGTATATTTTATGTGGCATATAATTTTTTTGTTGCATATAAAATAAAATAATTTTTATTTTATTTTTTTCTCATTAATTCTATATATACATGATTTCTGGAAATGTATGATTTTGTTGTTATGATTATAAGAGAGAGTTATAAGCAAGTTTAGTTTTAATTATGTAATAATCGCTGTAAGTATCTAGAATAAGTTTCTTTGAACTAATATAATTAAATTTATGAAACAAGAGATTTTAATCGATCATTAAACCATTACGAAAGCCAGCACTTTATATTAATAACACTTTAAGTTTTCAACAATGAAACTAACTAATAATTATATTGATATCAAATTAATGCTGTTTCATAATTTAATAACATCGTCTATAATTCAATTTAATCTATCGTTTTGTTACTCAAACATGACTTTAGTGAATCTAATCGTATTTGTCTCTTCTAGCAAAATGTATAGCTATTTATATGGAATCGTGTGTTAAATAGAAACAATTTAAGTCTTTGAGTTGCTAAGATTACATATCGATGCTGTATTAATAAAACATTCAGATTAAATGCAAAATTCATTTAATTGTTTGACTAAACTTTTTTTATTTATTTTAGTAAAAACATTATGATATTACTCTTATAGATCGCATGAACTCTGAAGAAAAATCAATTCTTTTAGACTTCACTTTCCTCTAAGGTGGGCGAAAGAAAGTAGGACCATCCCGAATAGCGTGGGAAGACACAGAGAAAATGCCATTTGTAATGTAAATTTTGTCAATAGAATTGTCCAAAGAGCTTTTATACTTTTAATAAATGTATTTTACTTTTGATCATCTCAAATATTTGAAAATATAGAAAGATATCATACAAAAATAAGTTAAAAATCAAAATACTCAAATACTCAATGATTATATATTTTAATATATTATATATGAGCAAATACGAAATATCGTCTAAGAATTTTACTTTCAAAATTTGTAACTTAAAACATAGAGCAACCGTACAAATTCAATCAAATTCACCTGAAAGTCAAATTATTCAGTATTTTCAGTTATTGGTTTGAAACTTCTTTTTAGATGAGAATAACTGAAGTTAAACTTTTGACACATTGGCAATTTCCCATCAACTACGTTTCCGATTATATTACTACAAAAATTAATTCTTCTTTGTTAATTATGGGAAATAAATTTATTTTATGAAGATTATATGAAGCTATTGAATTAAATTGAATACATCATTATAATAAATTATTTATTGTGCTAAATGAAACTTTGCGTGTTTAAGCCTTGAACATAGGCAGTTGATTTTTGGAAAATCTTTAAGATGATTATTTGTTTATCAGTTTCAAATTTCTTCTTTTTTTTCAGATTCTTAAATGATTGCCTATTTAAGTGTTTTTGTATTTATACATCGGGGTCAGTAAATTTATGTACATTGTTAAATAATTAATACCCGCGTACCATCAACGTTCTGATTTATGATTGGTTTAGAGGAATTTTTTAGATTATTCAATTCGCAGATAAATAAATTTAATCAAATGAAATGATTTTTTATTTAATTCATAATTTTACTTTAAAGTATGTTATGTAACACTTAAAAAATTTAATGCAACTATTAATTTAATATTTATCAGTGGATTAATTTAATATGTATAAATTTTTAAAGTAGCTTTAAAATCCCCGATAACGGTTGCTTATTAAAGTCTTAGATGAGCATCTACTATTAATCGAAGTCTTGAAAAATCAATAACAATATAACATTATAATAAAGTAAATATTTAATAATATCAATAAACGCTTCTACATCAGAATCTAATACTAACTTCAAGAGATTAATTTTTCATATAAAGATTTTCTTTCTATTGTTCTTTACTTGCAAAATAACAAACAACTTGATAAATAACTTAAATGTACATTATTCTAGTTAATTGAAGACAATGGTAGCAAACATGAGTTGGCTAATTTTCCTCCCGTGATGCGTACTGATACTATTTTTCACCATACCTGGACTGAAGATACCACATTCGCGTTATTGAGCCGAGAGTGGTATATTCAGCCAGCGTATGATGAAAAATATTTTGACTTTTATCAACAGATCATAATGAACTATACGAATAGGTACTCTAAAATTTATCAAATAAGAAATTATAATTATTATTATATAAACGAAATTCAATATCAAGACAGTTTCTCGTCTTATAATAATAGAAATTAATATATAGTAGATAATAATTTTTTTAGTATTCAATAATAAATTTAATTAGTTCATCTCACTTTGATTTGACTACAATAACCCATCGTTATTTTTATAATTATGAAAACGTTTAAAACTTTATTATATTTTATCCTTATTTTATTATGTTTGTTTAAAAAAAAATTATTATTCTTATATTTATCGAGCGTTGGTACGCGGCATCATAATATATCTAACATGTTATTATACCTTTGAAATTTTTAAATTTAAAGAATTTAGTAATAGACAGCAGCGATTTTCCTTTCCATAACAAAAATATCATACATAAATTCGATAAGTCGCATAGAAAAGACCACGACCAAAGGGGCTTATTCTTGTTTTGTGTGTTAGTGTAATTGAAATAAAGAATGCATGAACCAAGAGAAATCGATTCCACAAAATGACACTTCGTCCACTCCTGCGAAAGCCTTAGCTATGAGCGAATAACACTTGTCGATAAAATTTCACTCGGGCAGAAACGGCGAGAGCAAATTTATTCACCCCACGCCGGTCCTCTTGTGCATCCCCGCGTTCTTACACACGCATACATATAGCGCTCTCGTCGCACACTCTGCTTCTCCGCGGATTACACAATATCCGAGGCGGTCGCGTGCAACGAACTATACAGGCGCACGCAGCGAGTCCGCCCTCGCACGCGCGCACAAAGGGAGATATATGTTATATAAAGAAGCGAAGATTCAGGAGGACCGGTCTTATGGCCGACAGAGTACGCGCCCCGTCTTTGCGGCATTATTTCGGCGACGCACTCACCCTTGTCGAGGGTCTCTTTGGCGGCGTGTATGACCTTTCTCCTCCTGAGGCCGTCGCCCGCGAGCGTCATCGACGGCCCGTCGGCGCCGTCGGCGCTCGGCGCATTATCCGCAGCCGCCGTTTCGGAGCTGCCGCTACTGTCGCGCTCGGCCGCGGCGCGATTGATCGGGTTCGCGGCCGACCCCTCGCCGCCTGGCATAGTGTCCCGACGATGAGGACGAGAGTGAGCCAGCGGCTCGCACTCCCGTTGTCGTGGACTTCTGCGCTTGTACTGGCCCGACCGACCGACCGACCAACTGCCGACGGCGGCGGCAACGGCGCGCGCATGTACACATACATACACCGATGCTCTATGTATATGTACGTGCAACCCCCCTAAAGCGCATGCTTCGTAGTGCGGAGCGAGCGTCGCTGCCGGCGCGGCGTTGCCGTCGGCCGTCGCCGTCATCCCCTCTGCCAGCCGATATATTTTTCTCGCCCTCTCTCTTTCTCCCTCTTTCTATCGTCTTTCGCAGCCCTCCGACGTGCTCTCTGCCCTTTTTCTTCGCTAGAATGTATGCCTACTCTTTTACGGCTCTATTTCTTTCTTTCCTAATAATGCCCTCTCTCTCTCTGTATATAGCTTTCTTCATGGCCTCTCTTTCCGATCGTTTCGTCTTTGTTTTGCTTTTCCTCGGGTCGTCTTCGCCACTCGTTGTGTTCGTGTATTGTATTCCAGTTGCTGTCTCTCTCCGCGTCCGCGTCTGTTCTATTTTAATCTTATTTTCCCGTTTTATTTTCCTGTCTTCCTTAATCGAGTTTTATTTCTTTGTTCCTTCGTTGCACATTTTCTCTCACTATTTTTCACACGTCTCTTTTGTTTTAGCAATCCTCGCCTCCTTTATACCCCCAAAATCATCCATCTTTCTTTATATATTCGGGAAATCTCTTCTTTCAAAATTTAATATATACCAGCCAATATCTCATTTTTTTTTCATCTCTCTTGTTTTTTGTCCGTGCATAATAGTTAATCTTCCTTATCTCAGCTCGTCTCTAAATTCTATTACTCAGTCGACCGTACTCTTATATACATCTTTGGTTCACGGTTGTTTCCCCCTCGCCATCACTCTTTTCCAGTCCTTATCTCCTTCAGCTCTGGGTCTATTTCCTTCTTTGTCGGCCAGACTAGCTTCGGCACGCAACGCTCTCTCTCTCCCACTTCAGACAAGGGCGTATCCGCGTCGATTGGGTATAGAACACTCGTCGCAAAGTTTATCCCCGTTTAGACCGATACATGACCCGCGGTGGTGTTAAGGTTACTTGGGCTTTATGTATACATAGGCCGAATCGAAACTAAGCCGCGAAAAATCATTAAAACGCTAGGAAAGTGCGTTATTACGTAATTATAAATTCTTAACTTTGTAAGTATATAAAAATGAAGAAAATCGCTGTATTTATTCGGAATTTTACTTTATT
>JAPYZO010001609.1:0-31851 GCA_030522905.1 Torymus flavipes
CAAAAAATAATTATAAAAGTAGACAGAAAAAATTGAAATATAAGTTTTGTTCGATTAACAAATATTCAAATATTATTAATCAAAGATAGCACAAAACGATTAACAATTTTCCTTTTTATTCGATTTTATGGGTGGTATTTTTAATTATTTTCTTGTGCTATTGATCGCTAATATTTTTTAACGAAACAAAGCTTAAATTTCAGTTTTTCTGTCTACTTTTATAATGTTTTTGGTGTTTTTTTTTTTTTTAACATAAATATTTGCAAAGTAGTAGTCAATAGAAGAGACAAGCTGATCCGATTCCTATATACATATTGATATTTTAAAAAACTTTGTTTTCTATTTGATTACAAGAAAATGTGAAATAAATAAATATTATTTCATGATATTTTATTGCTTTTTGTTTATTAAAATATCAAAAACGGCAAAATATAATTTTCTTACATTAATTTGATCATAGTTTTAAAGAGACTTACAATATTCACATACGTAATAATATTAACGTTCTTTTCAACATTTCGTAACGTTCTATTATCATTAATCTATTAAATAGTTGGTACAATACGTCAAATATAAAATAGTAATTTTATAAGAAAAAAAAGATAATATGGATGTAATCCAACTAATGTAAATACTGTATTTACAAAAATAGCAAATGACACTGATAATCGTAAAAATGAAATTGAAAGTTCAGAAACAGAAAAAATCCATATCAGGATTTAGATAAGATAATATGAAATAGATCATTTTACCCTTTAGAAGCACATTTTATTAAAAGGCACTAATATGGACAGCTGAAACTGTAAATGATTTTTCGTTTTTAATATACAACTAATGACTAATAACATTTTCTTTAGAATGCTCTAATTAATCAACTCATTCACGATAAATCTATTTCTTTTATTTTAATATAATAATTCGCATTTTACATACTAAAGAAATCTTTTAGATTGACCACAACATAACAAAATACTTAAATGTACTACCACTTCTTTTTTTCAAGAAGTATATCACAATAAATTAAATATATCCTTATCTTTAAAAACTCAATGTGGGCTTTCGGATTCATCAGTTCTTTTTACATTTTAACCTTTTACATAAAAAAGTTTTATATAAATTTAAAAAAAATAAATATATGACGCAATGCTTTTAAATTGAAGGATATTTTACGATGTTTCAATAACTTTTCTTTTATGACTCACTTTCTTCCTCTTCATCTATGGTCGGTTCTTCGACAAGATATTCCGGAGGAATTCCTAGAGCTAATGCTTCCTCAACAGTAGTCTCAAATAAATACGTGAAAAGTGAAGATATTTGGTACTGACTTATACTATCCACAACCCAATCAAAACAAATCAAAGCACCTCTTGATTTTTTCAACGTATGTAATTCTAAAAATTAAATCATAAATGTATTTTTTGAAAAAATTAATACGTTTATTGATATTTAGTCATATCTTACGATTTATGGCCTCTTCTTCATTTTCAGAGTCAAAGATCACTAATCTAAATTTATCTTTCTGAAGAGAAAGTGCTTGGGGACTATTGACAATTACCGCACCATTATAAAGCAGCAAATCCTAAAATTTTAATTGAAGAATATTAACTGAAATATTTATAATAAAGAAAATTATCAAATGTACCTGCGACTTACTTTAAATTCATTCAATGAAAAAGAAGTAAATGGTCCTAAACAATAAATAGCAAAACCTTCAAATAATTTTCGGGACATGGTACGTGATTTTGTAGAACCTGGTTCAAGACCATCATGATCTAAAACTTCATATTTTGCATCATCTTCATTTAATAATCGATTCTCTTTCAAACAGTCGACTATCCATTGAAAACTTATAACGTATTTGTTATAAGCAATGCCTTGAATATACTTGAAAGTTTTATTACAAACTTTTGTAATAGGATCTGAAGAGACGATTACGTGAGTTATTTGTGTGCTAAAGTTATTTTCAAATTTGGCACCAAATTTATTTACAAAATTGTGAACTTTTTTCATTTTTTCTGGATCTAAACTACTACAAACCAGAACAATTTCGGTTTGAGTAGCAGATTCATTCATCACATTTGTTGTAAACACCATTGGGGTACTATGGCCTATGGGGTATGATTTTGTATTTTTCATTGGAGTTATTGCAGGTATTAAATCAAAATTTTTATCAGGAGAAACCCTGTCTTGTAAATACTGTTCTTCTTCATTTTTTTGAGCCACTTTTGATTTTCGAGAGTTGATATAAGTATGTCTAAAACAAATGAATAAATTATTTTAGATCTGATTGCCAGTTACTTGGATAATTACAAAATCCACCTTACCTTCTTTTTACAACAGGTGTGGCATCAATATTATCAGAATCAAAATCATCAATATTATTTTTTTCAGAAATTTTAACCTGAAATAAATTAATATAACAATGAAAACATTTTACTAAAATTTATAAATAAGATAACTAACCTTTTTTGGTGTCTCAAACTTATTTGGTTGGAAAGTTTCTTCATTTTTGTCATGTTGTATGGAAGACATATCAACTCCTAATGCCTTCTCAATATTTTTGAAAGCTAGTTGCTCTTGAGTAATATTCATAAGAGAATCTAAATCCTGATATGGATTAATTTGATTACTGCAAGATTGATTTTGCATAGCTTCAATCATATTTCTATTTTTTTCTGTTTCTGAACTTTCAATTTCTTTGTAAATACAGTATTTACATTAGTTGGATTACATCCATTATTTTCTTTATCTGACCCTTCTGCATTTTCAGATATATTTGATTTTTTTTTATCAAATTGATTGAAATCAAGCATAGTAAGCTCTGATAAATCTTGACTTGTATTTACATTTTCTTTATCAGTTTTTTTTATAGGACTTGAAGTACAAACTGAAGAATTATCACTGGAGATTTCAATTGGTTGTTGAGGAAGTATTTTAGCACTACATTGTTTAAGTTGCTCATTACTTTCAAACATATCTACTGATAGTGAACTAGGTACTCCAGTTAATTTATTGGAATCAGTTATATTATCTCTATAATGTTTAACTTTACTAATGATATTATCAATTGATAAGTCACTTTCTGGTTTATAAATCTTGTTTGGTGGTTTACAGTCCTCATCAACTAATGTATTATCATCATCATCATCATCGGCGGCACAACTATCTTCTATTCTTTTTGACTTACTTTCATTTTGATTTGAACTTAAATTTCTTTTAATAGATGAAATTAATTTTGGCTTTTTGATAGTTGGTTCTTCAACTGTTCCAACCCATTTACCTATAATAGAAGAAACATCATCATCATCATTAGATGACTCTGAAAATGTTCTTTTTTTTTTTAGAGGGGAAGCCATTACAGAAGAATTCGATGTACTTGTTTTAGTAGATGTAGACTTCTTTTCAGAATGTTGAGTATCTTCTGATTTACACATCGAAGAAGATTCACTCTCTCCACTACTCTCTACTATACATTTTTTATTCATATTTTTCTGTTTTGAATGTACATTTTCACTATGAACTGTTTTATGAGAACTAGGACTTGGTTTTGTACTTCCATTTGAACTAATGGAAATCACATCATCTTCTTTATTATTTGTTTTATCTTCTTTAAGAATAGAACAATTTCTTTCCTCATTTTCTGACTTTCTCAGTTCATCATCTATTTCTTGATTTAAAATATTCGAAGATGTTCCTGGCTGATTGATGTATAATACATCTGACATCCTTATCATGTTTGGGCTATTTTTAAAGGAGTTTTCATCTTCCTCGAGAACCACTTTTTTATTAGTATTCTTTTCTAAGATATTTTCAGATATTTTGGATTGAGGACTTTGGATTTCAATTTCAGTATCACTATGTCTAACACTTTTAATTTTTTCCTGCTGACAATCTATATGATGATCTAAAATTTCGTTCATTGGTATTTCATCAACTTCCATTGATATTGATTCATAATTAGTGACATTTATATGTTGACTACTATTCACCTCCACATTTGTATATTGTTTAGGATGTGGTGATTCAATTGCTAAGAACTTTAACTGGGAATCTTTATCTGGTGAAAGCAATCTAACTTCTGCATTTACATTTTTTAAATTAATACTATTTGACTTAGAATTTGTTTTAGCTACTATCGGTTTATAATCAACATTTACAGGTATATTACTTTTTATTATGACACCTGAAGTGTTTTGTTTATTTGAATTGTATAATATTTTTTTTCCTTCTGATTTTAATTTTCCTAGATGTAAAAATGGAACATTTTTTCGTTTTTTACAAATTTTACCTAATTTTTTAAACACTATAACTGGACGATTTGATGAATTTAATGATTTCTTATTAGAAGTATGGCTTTTTATAGGAGATCTTGAAATTTGTGTAGGAGATTTTGATTTAGTTGAAGAACATTCACTGGATTTTGTATTTGGTAAACGAAGTGATAACCTACTTCTTGGTCTTTCAGGCGATATATCTTTTGCAGATTGATCACTTATGTGATGTGTTTTATCTGGTGTACTAGGTTGAGATCGAACTGGCTTGACAGTAGATGGAGTTAATTTCATTTTTAAAGATAATTTATTTTTAGGTAATGGAGAGTTTGGTATGTTATTAGTACTTGATTTATTATCAATTTTTAATGATTTATCATCATAACTACTACTTTGTTGATTATTATCAAGATTCACATTTAAGGGACTTAATTGATTTAATTTTGATAAACATTCTTGATTTGATACATTTAAAGCATTTCTAGTTTTTTCTGGTGTATTTACATCAGTTTCTGATACAATACTAATTATTTCATTTACTTGTTTTTGATCTATACAAGATAGGGACACATTTCCTTCTTGGTGAGAATCTGATGAGTTAATAAAATGTTGTTTTTGATTATAGTCTTGTACATTTTCGAGATTCTCTTTTTGTCCAGTAGAACGAGAGTCTCTAAATAATTTTTTTTGTTTAATTTCTGAAGAAGTATTATTACAAGAATGATTATTTGTGTCAGATTCTCGAGAAGTATTTTTGTCATTATTTGTAGAATTACATATAACAGTATCATCTAAAGCAATTGATGAGGAACTTTTCTCAACGCTAACATTTAGTGATTTAAATGTTTTTATCTGCATTTCTTTTCCAACTTTTTTTATTCTGCGCCAATCATAAGCATCAGAGTGGGATGCTGCAGGGACAGAAGATGGTGTTCTCAAAACAGTTCTGTCAGGAATACTAAAACTTGCTTTTTTCTTTTTAGCCATCATTTCTACTTCTTGGACTCTCAATTGAACTTCTTTGTATGGTGAATCATTGTTTCTTTCGTTCTCAAATTCCCCAATACTCACTTTTGATTCTATTAATTTATCTTTACTAGAACATGCATTTGTCAAAGAATCAATATTTTGCTCTGATTGAGTTATTGGTAATTTTTGAGTTGTATCTTCTTTGTATAATTTTTTTACTGTAGGTGAACTTTCTTCATTATCAGAATCTCTGATTATGGAACCACTTGGTGTATGATGTTCAAGCCAAATCTTTACTTTCTCACTAGAAGGTACTTGATTATCTGTGCATTCACGAGTATTTGATAAATACTTGTCTAAAGTATTCTTTTTATCACTGGAAGATTTCAGTTCATTGCTTACTCGTTTTTTTTGGAGACTAAGTTTTGAATCTCGTCGAAGATTAGCTTTTGATTTTAACGATTTTCTATTTGTGGTTGACGAAGATTCTTTTGAAGCATTTGAAGACTCTTCCACTTTAGAAGTACTTGGTTTATCACAAAGAACACTTTCTTTTTGATGTGTTATATTTTTACGTGTTTCTAGTACTGGAAATGATAAAATAAAAATTTACATGCAAGTATATTTACAAGAAATTTGATAATATTTATTATTTTTCAATTATATGAAACTAATATCAAAGCATTACAAAATATTTAGAATTTACGTAATTTATTGAGTTTGTTCTTATCAAGAGGAATTCTAAAAATTAATTTTATCTCTTATTTAATATGATGTTTATAATTGCATTTTGTTTCAAAATAATGTAGTTGCCAGTGATATGAAACCATGAATCGTTTATATAAAAAATCATGAAAAAAATCATCATGGTATTCACTTACCGTCTATACCAGAATCAGAATTAATTGCTTTTACTAAAGCATCAAATTGGTCCAAACATGCTTGTAATAATTTATTTCCATTTTTTGGTATTGATCGTTTTTGAATTTTTAGATTACAAAAAGGACAAGTTGGATGTTCACTATTGGCAACTTTTACGATACAATTATGACAAAATTTATGACCACATTTTATTGTTACAGGTTCTTTAAAATACTCTAAACTGTAAAAAAAATTATATAATTACATTATGAAAAGCATTTATACATTTTTGGTTATGATTCAGACTTTAGGCATAAAATGTTAAGTTAATATGTTTAATGATTTTATGAACTAAGAAACTAAAAGGTTTAGTATTTTTAAGTAATATACTTGTAATTTCTTTATAAATATCAATTGATTAATATTTTTATTTATGTATTCGTAAATTATACCAATTAAAAATAAATCGTAAGTCTATATATTTCATAAATGTAAATTGGCAAAGATATTGGTAAACAGTAAAATAATAAACATGAAACATAACCTCTAATATTTGATCGTCCGTATGATATTAATACCAAATGAAAATATGAATAAGATAGTACCTACTCGAAGAAGAGACATTATGAAAATAAATACTAAAAATTACCAAACGTTTATTGAAATAACAATATATTTTTACAAAGAAGTTCCCAAAAACCCAAAACTCACCAAATCCTGCAAATTAAACTTTCTTTTATAGACTGCGCTGCAGCAACAAGTTTTTCAAGATGCGAACGTGAGGCTGCGTATTCATCCATTTTTTAATTTCTGTTTCATAGCTTACGCATCGATGGTTCACACGCTCGAAAAGAAATCTCTGATTTTCCGCGGGAATAAATCTTTGCTTTTACGCGTGATCGGTTGCTTATTTTATACCTATATGATAATTCTTCGTATCCGGCATATGTGGACGACAGCACGAGACCGCCAAGGCCCCAAGGCCCCAAGGCCGCCGATTCGCCGTAAAGTAAATATATTATTCTTTTCTGTTTCTCAATATGGCCGCTTAAAAAAGAAAGCGCCAATTTCAAATATTGGAGTGACTTCTGAGCGAATATTGTTATTTGCTTTGCTGACGTAATATTTTTTACGATCATATAAAATATTTGCGGCAATTGAAATCTTTCCATTTTAATATAATTTGAGATAATTTTTTACATCTATACTTTATAAAAGCTAATTTATTTATAAATCGATTGTTTTGTAAATTAGTACAGAAGATTCTGTAGCAAAAATAGTTAGTATAAAATGTATTAGGTAATGTTGATGTTGAACTCGATTAAAAAGTAATAGAAGTATGCTAATAGGTATATAAATATACGTATACGTAACATTAAACATAAAGTTATTAAAAAAAATAAAAAAATAAAATTGAATTGATGCTAAAATTGATGATAAAAGGATGCTATACTTATGCATTTGAGCGGTTCCGTGTATAAGAAACTCGTCGAACAGACACCTGTTGCTAAAAGCCTGCTATTCAAGTATCTATAGGGGAACTACTGAATGAATAAGGTAACAATATAGACTTGTAGTCATACAATAGTTGTTATCTTAAAATATTTTATTCCATAAAAAGTACAATTCTACAATGAAAACGTACACATGAGTTTGTAATTCGCACCAGTTCATACCGCAAGAACAAATGCACAGATGATTTACATGATTAATAAATAACAGCTTCGGAGTTTTTAAACATCTTTGATGTTTGATTAATATAACATGTGATCGTATCGCAATATTAAAGCTTCTTTTTAATCTTCGAATATTTATGCGTTAATAAACTTCTATACGATCGAATAAAATATTGATTTTTCGTATCAGTTTAACATAATTTAGTACCTGAGATATTCTAGTTAAAAATTATTTATTTTATAATGTAATTATTGAATTGTTTTTTTAGAAAAACTTTTTTATATTTACTTACAAATTTATTCAATTGTCATTTATAAAATTATACCAAACTGATATTATCTTTTTTTATAAACTCTTATAGTTGCTGAACTTAGATTTTTTCTTAATATAGTATTAAGTTAGATATATTTAGCTATAGAATGTTATGTGCTAAACACAACTACTTTACGAATTTTCAAATATAAAAAAGGTACAAAATTAGAGTTTTATGATAATATTTTTAACAACTTTACTCATCTGGTACGTATAAATCAACTAAATGCCTTATATATTTACACGCAATTTGTGATTGTATTATTTTTATAAAATCCTTAATGATTTACTTAAACTAAATAGCCTAAGTAAACAACCTAAAGCCATATAGTATAATCTCATATATGTTTTTATATATTTTAAAATTTGATAATAAATAATATATATGTTATGTTACAATAATCATCCAACTTCTTTGTATAAACTGAATTTTTCTTTCAAAGATTTTAAATTCTTATTAAATATAAAAATCTTCGAAAAAAGTATACATAGGTATGTCAATAGATCACGTCACTTTGATTATAAATAAAATGAAAAATATTTACTTTCGTGAAATAAGTAAACCCATTATCATTACTGCATCTCAAGTGTGTAGTAATGAATCAAATCATACCCATATGACAACAATTTATAATCGTGTTAATGGTGTTGGATATTTATATTTACCAGCTATGCATTGATGTATCACAAAGAATTGTTCTTTTGCATTTGCCATTAATTGAAATTTTTCTTTTTTTACGTATATACGCGTAAGTTATCAATAGTATCGATGCACTGCTGGTAATTCATTGGTAACTATACTACTGATACTATATCTTAATTTGTTCTTTTTAATACAAGTACGCTTTTTTTACTTTACGCTTTTTCGACGCATACTTGTATCATTTGTTTTAACATCAAGCATCTTTTTGGTGATGAAATTTTTATGAATTCTATAAATCTACTTAATAAGCACACAAGGCAAATCTTATATGTATTCTACAAGACTGACGGAATTCGAAAAATAAATTATTTCAACATTCGATTAGATGAATTCAATGAACCTTTTTACATTTAGAACACCGAAGTTCTAGCACATAATTAGACACCGACAAAACTTTATACACTGAAAAAGTGCACCAAATTTCAATAAATATCTATATTTATAACGACGTTAATTAAATACTTGTTAATAAAATAATACGATACAAGAATTAAGTTAGGCCAAATATTTCTTTGAGTTAAATAAACGAGCGACGAGCATTCACTATGAAAGTGAACGTTCATCCATATCAGAAATTTGGTGAACCTTCTCAGCGTACCAAACGGATTCCCATATATTACACTCCTCTAGCACATAGCCATATATCATTCAAAATCGCCATATTTATCCCTTTTTTCAGTTCTTCCTGGCGAACTCCTGGAAGAAGGCCTCGATGGGGAGGGTAGGCTCGTCCGTCGCGATCTTGAGGTGCGACGAGATCGCGCGGTTCTCGCTCACGGGCGAGACGGCCTTGAACATGCCGGGCTTGTCGTAGAGCGCCGAGGCCGAACTCGTGAGGTCGGCGACGCTCTGCGAGGCCTTGGCGAACAGCTCCTCCTCATGTCTGATGTCGAAGGGCGTCGTCGAGTCGGGCGTCGACGCGCTCGTCGCCTGCTCGCTTATGTCCTCCAGTTGAAGCTCACTGTTATCTTGTGTCACCGAGAACGTCTCCTGGACGTCGACTGTTTGCACGTTGCTCTCGCTGACCGACTGGCTCTCGGTTACCGTTGGAATCTTGTCCTTGTCGTCGCTCTCATCCATCGTGACGTCGCTGAGATCGGCCGAAGACGACTTCTCATCCTGGCTCTCGACGGTAGCTTTCTTCGGTACTGCTGCTACCGTCTCGTCGATAACCTCGCTCTGCTCGGGAATCTCGTTGACCGATTCCGTGAAACCAACCGAGGACGAGGCCACTGTAGTCGTGACGAAAAAGCCTGTTTCTGCAGCCGATTGCATCTCCGGTGATTCGGTGAGGACCTTATTGGACGACGAGTGCAATCTGCTCTTCAGCGTCGGTCGTTTTCGTATCGAGGATGAAAAGACGTTCTCCGGTCTTGCTGTGCTGTGAGTTGCCGTCGACGAATGCTCCTGCTCTTGTTTGTTAGCAGACGCGGCTGTCGTTCCAGAAACGCGGCTTCTGTAGAAGTGGCTTGTGTTTATCCTCTTCTTCGGTGTGTATCTGGTGCTTTTCTCGGTTGTAACAGTGTTGCTGCTAGTTTCGTCGACTTGCTGGCCCGACGGAGTCGTCGAGGTCGTTCTGTAAGACGAGCGCGATGTGTACTTGTATCTCGTTGGTTCCTTGAAGTTGGGATCAGCCGGGGCCTGTTGGTGATTCTTGTATCCACGCTTGGGGCTGGCCGTCACTGTCGACGGTTCAGTAGAAGAGGACTGAGATAGCCTGTTCTTGTAGTCCATACGACTTTTGTAATCCTTGACGCTGAAACGGGGACGGGTGGCGTTACCGTAACGCACGCGCATGCGATGTGTTACTTTTGGGGATGAAATGACGGGCTTCGCTGTAGTAGACGCTTCAGTTGTTGTTGTAGTTGTTGTGGTCGTTGTCGTTGAGTGAATCGGAGGAGGAGGAGGAGGTGCCGTTGTAGTTTCCACATAGTTCGCCTGAAATTCGACATAAAATTAAGAATTAAACAAATGTGTAATAAATCTTAATTAATAAAATTTTCGATTTATAAACTTACATCAGTCTTAGTGAACAAATGATCCAATGAAGCATTCTCCTCGGCCGTCTGCGTATACTGTTCCTGGTGATCGTCATGCGAAGATTCGTAATATTCCAAATTCGAAGCCAACGTCGTTTGCGTCGTCTCAGCGGAGTAATACTCTACTGGAATGCTCTCGGTCGACGTTTCCTGAGCACTGTCAACGACGAAAGTCTTTTCCGAAGTCGGAATGTATTCAGCGGAATAGAGCTCCTTCAGGAACGGCTCCGGGTAATTTTCAGTTGGCGAGATATCCTTGAACGGTCGCTCGGTCGTTCTTACCCTTTCTGGAACCGTGTCGAAGTCAGCGTGTTCTTTATTGTACACTTTCACGCGTTGACCAGGCCGTTTTCTGTTAATTGGATGGAAGAAGAAAAAAGTTACTCAATAAACCACTTTAATTAGTGCGATTGATTAAGACATGATTGCAATAGATGTAGTTTTTTTCTATTGACCTCATCGATTGCCTGTTTTTGTTGAATTTCAGAGAAAATTATTCAATTATAGGTGTGTGCTGAAATTCTCACAAATGTATAGTTGATAATAATATTTGAATTTCAAATTATGATGTTGAAATCTTACAGGGCATTAAGGGTCTGATTTAATTAAAAATTTAACGAAAATAAATATCCTCGTCGAATATAAAACCTCCTCGCTTTTTAAATCAGTAAAAAATTAATTATTTTAAAAACAAGTGTTTCAGAATTCTCAGATTCCATAAATTTTTCAAGTTTCAAATTCAAATAGCTTCAGCGTACGTAAGTATACTCTAGGATATATTAGAAAGTTAAATAAACAATAATTTTTAACGAAAGTATTTTCTATATATTAAAATGTACATAATATGAATACCTGAGAGGTCTTCTTTCACTGCTGCCTTCTTGGTGATTATTAGCAACAGGTCTCACGCGTTTCTTTTTCTCAAATTCCTGATTCTCAGGAGTATTGTACTTGATAAGCTCTTCCTCATACTCTTGAGAAGAAACGATCGGCTCTGGGGTTGTTGTCGTAGTTGTGGTTGGTCTTCTTCTCCTGAGGGCAGGACCTCCTGGTCGTCGGGTACGGAAAACTCTTTCCGTTACAGGAATCGTAGTTATTTCTGGCGCAGATGTCGTTTGGATCGGAATATCCGTCAGCTCTTCAAAAGTTTCGGGAGTTTGCGGTAGTGGTGGTTCAGTCGGTGGAGGATCATAAGCCACTGTGGTAGGTTTTCGCCTCCTGATTTGATCACGGAAAGGTTTCTGTGGTCGATAAGGACGTATGACAGGTTGGAAATCTTCTTGGGTAGTAGTGGATGGTGCAACAGCAGGAGTGACAACTTCTTCGAATTTCTGCACAGTTACAGGCTTGAACTCGTCTTTATTAGATTGGAACGGTGATTCCGAAGATGCCTGAGGTACCTCGTGTTGTTGTTGATAATGGACGTACTTGTACTGTTCCTTTGGAATCTTCTTTTGTTCTTCAATAGGGTAAGATTGACTGTAATGTGGCCTCTGTGAAATTTCTCTGATAATGTCAGGTACAATAGTTTGTTGCTGTTCATATTGTTGTTTTTCTTTCTGCTTCTGCTCTAGCAGTTTGATTTCCTGTTGTCTTTTGGTCAATTCCTCTTGCTGCTGACGCTGCAATTCCTGCTGTCTACGTTTTTCTTGCTCGCGCAAACGCTGGCGGTCCTGTTGGATAAGCTGCTGCTGCAGCAAGAATTGTTGTTCATTGAAGTGTTTCAATGAAATACTTTCGGGTGTTTCGTAATCTATTTCAGGTGGACGTTGGTTTATGTTCAATGGAATAATCGAGCTTTGGTATTGCTGCTGCAACTCAGGGCGCACATACACAACCTTAGGAGTCTGTTCTGGAACAAACGGAGTTTGAGTCGTGCTCACCTGATTGAACTTGGCCGGCTGATTTGCTTTCGGTAGCACCTCATTGATATCTGGCGTGTATCTTGTCTTTTGAAAATCGGATATGTAAAACGGATTCATCGATCCATGATGAGGATCCTGATGATGCTTTCCCGTGTCTTTGGGGCTCGACTGGAATTGCTTGAATCCCTCGGGTCGCGCACTACTTGGCGCCTGCTGCTGAGTATACTTGTTGGACTCAACCCTCGGTGGGACGGTCGACGACGGAAAGCTTTCCTGTGGCGCATTTTCGAAATAAGTAGACGGGCGGAATTTAAATGTAGACGACGGAGTCACGTAACTAATCTCGTGGCTCTCGTGGACAAGGAAACTCGGATCTCGCTCGTAGGTCGCTTGCTTGTAGTGCGACGGGTGATTTATTTGGTTGTAGAAATTTCCGTTAATTTGCTGCTGCTGCTGCTGCTGCTGCTGCTGCTGCTGCTGTTGGAAGCGATCGAAGCTGGGCTCTGGATTAACTTTGTTATTATCTTTGTTAAATCCACCTGGAACATCGACATTCGGGGGTTGGTAGTACGGCTTGTCGTTGGAAGATTTAAGCCCATCGAACTGTTTCGCCGGATTTCTAGGAGGTATCAGAGACTGTTGAATATTGTAGTTGTTGACAAAAGGTCGGCCCTGAGCGAAAGGTTGAAGACCAGAGTTAAAGGTTGCAGGTTTTATATAATAACTTGGCGAACGTGGGTCCGGCTTGATCGCCTGAGGGATAAACTGCGAGGATCTCACGTAAGGCTCGTTGTCTCTGAGCGGCGCCTTCTTCATTGGCTCAAGCTCGAATCTCAAAGAATCCCTCGGAGGTGGAATTAAGAAGGAATATTCCCTCTCGGTCGACAACGGTTTGAGCTCTGTGGCCCCTTGATTCTCGCCTCGCTGCTTGGGCAAAGCGTGACTGAACACGGCAAAGCTTCCCAGAATGCTGGGAGGATTGTAGTCGATCTGTTGGGGCTTGACGCGACGCTGCGGCTTGTTGAAGCGCTCCGACACCGCCATGTGCTCCTGCAACTTTCCGAGGACCGGATGGAGAGGAGCGAGGCTACGGTCGAGGATTGTCGCCGGTGAGACATTCTCCTCGGCGACGTCGTACGTTGCTGTAAGCGGCCGCCAGCCATTTACGAAGTGTCCCTGATCCGGCTGAAAGTGAATTAAGAGGGATTTTATTAAGGCTGCGCAGCGGGTGCACTCGATGGGATTTATTCTTAATTGCACTGCAGTGGCGTGGTACTACTTACAGGATTAACTGGTCGGACATCGGCCCGATCCACCGATACGGTTATCGCTTGCACCGACAGTAATGTCGCCACAGCACCTAAAATGTTAAGGTCAGAGTTACTAGTCAATTTGCAATAATGTTGCAACTGTGCAATTAGAACGTAGAGTACATTGATTTATTCTAAAATTGGTAATGGTATTGCATCGACAGAATTTCATTTGATTTTTATTTTTAATTAGTTAATAATGAAAAAGTAAATTTTCAAATAAATAATTCATTAAACTACATTTTCTATCCTTTTTTCACATAATTTATGTTCGAAAAATTTATAATTATTAATAATGATATATATTTCGATGAAACATTCTTTCGTACGAGTACGACTGAACTGTGTAACCTTTTTGCACAATCACGCTAAATATTAGAGCAACTTGTGTAACCGCCCGCGCATTCTCTCATCATCATGCTCCTCTCATAATATATATATATATCTGTATTGTGAGGAAAAAGAAATGTCTCTTACAGAATAACGTCGCTGCCAAGTTCATCGTGCCAGTTCATGGGACTGTGCGCGCCTCGGTGTCCTGGAAAAGAGAAAGAGACGAAGTTATAATTAAAAGAATTAGCAGATTACGTGACGGGAAGCCGAAGCGCGCTCTCATTTTCCATTGGTACAAATGAGATAGGCGCACATTGCAAACGCGCTCCGCAGCGAGGAGGGAGGAGGAGTGGCACCACCCCTCTGAATGCGGACCTACATTTCGCGTAACGCTCTCCTTACTTGTCAAAAAACTTTCTAAGTTACATTCCCGCGCGCCGGCTATAGGTATGGTATATATATGCATGCTACGCTACGACTGTCGCGTGTTAGTCTGACGCGATATCGATTGGAATTCCGAAGTGTCCGTCTTTTCGTATGTCCACCGACGGATCCGTCGATTTTACTCGCAGTCTGCGACGACTGTCCTTTTTTCACTTTTCTCTGTGTCGACACTTTCTAATTCACCTTTTCTCGTAGCCGAAACGAATTTCTTAGATGGTTTAGCGAAATAATATATGCGGCTGTTGCGAAGAATAGTTTAGCAGTATAGGTATATAGAGCATTAAATTAGAATAACTTTTCAATGCGTTGTAAAGTTGATTGATCTTGTTATTGTGGTTGAGTAAAAGTTATATTTTCTACCTTATTACAAGAACATAAATAATATGGATAAGTGAACGTAAAAGCAGTGATTGTTGAATAACTTTTAACGACAAAATAATATTCTATTGACAAATTTATAGCATCCATCATTGGTTTGATTGTTTATTCTGCTATAAATTTTAGCTCGTAATTAGTTGAAATGAAATCTTTAGCTTCAAATGGGCTATATACAGGAAAATGGCTAAGTGGCGATAATATAAAATGACTATTAAATTATACGATGCGCGGAACGACATGCATTCTGGTTCATTAAACTGTTGAGCTTCCAGTTATTTACTATGCATTCTATTAAAATGTAAATGACATAAATTATATTCAAATGAAGTCGAAGATAGTATATGCAGCAAATCAAGCTATTTTAAATTCTATAGCAGCATTAGCATTGCTTCTCAATTTCAATTGGATCGATAATTATTGAATAAGCTTTCTATAATTGTTTTTATATACCTTAGATTTTTCCATAGTGGTTTCAATAAGTATAAAGTAATTACCAAAATTTTTTTAAGTCCACCATAATACATAAATATTCTTAATAGTTCCTTTCAGCTGCTACCTTGATGTATTGCAGTGACTAATATTTTGGTTCAAAATTGAAAACAAAATTTCTTTACAGTAGCCCCTATAATTAATTTAATTAGATGAAAGTCAAATATCGTCAAACCACGGAGGACAAATCATTGCCACCGGACGTAATACACAGCCAAAGCGCACGCACGCGTACTTCGAATTCCATCGGTAGTTGATCCCCACATCTAATCAGATTCGAAGTTGCGCGTCGGAAGGGATACGCTTTGCCGGGCGTTTTGCGAATTAGCATCGAGGCTCTGCCCTTTGATCGCCCGAGCAATAATTCCCATCAAGTGCATCCATCCATCTGCGGTCGCATTGTAACACGTGCGTGCACCTTCCATCTCCCAGATTATAAGCGAATCGTGGAGTCGTTCCAAGCGAGACTCGCAGAATAATAATAGTTGGGTCGGTACAGTTTACGAGCTCGGCATAGTGGTATTATATAGTCCAGGGAAACCGGTGAACAGCAGCATATAGGCGATCGCTTGGCGCGTTTATAACCGCGAACGGAGAACAGCAAACTGCTCCTGTGCAAGTGGGGATTTACGAAATAATCGAATGTATAACGCACGATTCGAGGAGGGAGACGGTTAATTCACCTTGAGTTATTATTACGAACTCCGAGGCGAAGCAACGTGTGTTTTCGAGATTATTGTGCAGCACGTATTGGGCTCGAGCAGAGGATATGACGTGTAATAATGCATGCGAGGGAGATAGAGAAAGAGCGTGAGAAAATTATGGCTCGGAAGATATTTATAGTCGCTCCTATAGCGAGCTGCAAGATTGCATCAGAAGTGATTGTTCTATAATCGTGGATTAGCTTTCCACACCCTGCATCGTCGGCTTGACAATATTACCCGACGATCCAGGCGTCACTATGGCAAGACGTGTAATGTGCCACAATGGATGTTTCCATAAATTTTACAGCTTAGAGGCGAACGATGTTTGCCGTTAGGAGAGCAGTATATATAACTGAGGTACCCTGACGCTTGTATATAGTATATTGCCATAAAACCTTGTCTTCAATTCAAGTTCGCATCTCGAAGGTCTTTAACGCGTGATAAAAGTAAAAATAGTATGCTTTGAAGAAAGTTTTTAGTTCAAATTGTGGAAAGCAGTAAAATGGCTCTTTATGATGCCAAATAATAATTGCTGAAATGCTTTTATCACTGAGAAAATTCTAAGTAACACTTGTAATGCGGTGCACTCGTAAAATATGGCTTCGTAAAAAGGTGCCATGAAACATCAGAATAATCAAGGACCGCTGCAGAAGGATTATTAAAATTATCGCGTGATTCGGTAAGAATGAGCGTGATTTATGATAAAAATCAGAAGAAATGACAATAACTTTTACTACTTTGACGCAGAAGTACAAACATTACCGCGACTTTCACGATAATTTTGATAAAGTATATATTTTCTTTTCTATCTTATGCCTAGTTTTAAAAGCATATCTAAATTTTTTAGTGCTACTTATATATAATCACAATATCTAAAGATACTTCATAAACTAAGAAGGAAAACTTGTTTTCTTTTCAATGCTGTCGGTGTCCGAAACGAACAAAACAAGGTCGCGGAAGTTATCGGAGACAGTCGCGCCGTTTGCAGAGCAATCACACTTTCCTCGCTGATAATGCGTATATTATAAAGAATACGGAAGTTATTACGATTTTAACAGTCCCATTATGACGCGAGCTGCCGGGTTCCATAGCGCTCTTACGCGGGCAACTGTCGTCGCCAGCATCATCTCTCAAACAAGGCACGCGCTAAAACACCAAAACTTTTCCGTGAGAAGCGAAAAAACTCTCGACATTTCTGGAGCACAATAGAATTGCGCTTTTGCATAATCGACGAGCGCGCAACGGACTCGCGCGCGTACAATACACTTATAGTCCTAATTTTACCCGTTGTTCACAATTAGGCAATTCCTTCTCATCTTTTATATAAATCGTCGTGCTGCTCGCACGAACGCGCGCGACAATTATGTGCGACGCGCGGAGAGAAGCTCATGGGCTCAAAACAATGAACAATGTATATATAATACGCGCGCAAGCGCCGCGGGTGTATATGCGCGAAACGGGCGTTTGAATTTCAGGAAGCGGATTCATTAAACTTTCCGCGACGTCCGAGAGTGAGTATGTCGCTTGCGCTACGGCGCAGCCTCCTCGCGATGTTATATGGTAATGATAATAATTATTGTGTCATAAACGCCCGTTTTGATGTTATACGCGAATGTGAGCTGTACGTTGGACTTTACAGCCTAGGGGAGATAACGGGTTATACTATATAGTAGTCGGTGCAAACGACCCAGAGGACGCTGGAAAAATAATTTATTCGACGACGACGAAGACTGGAAGACCGGTAGAGATGTACTGCTATAACGAAACTCATTAGGTAATTGCTCGAGAGCAGTGATAGTCTGATTATGTGCCTAGGGAAATTGAGCGCGTGCTCGCGAGTTCTAATGTAGGTGCATATACAGCGAGTGACTAGTCGGGAGAAATGGAATGCTCTACTCGGAATGGAATTCCGAGAAATGGAAGAAAGACCGTCTTTGTGTCTCAAAAAGCAAATGCATGTTCGTGTTTGTTGGCCAAATGGAGAAAATTATGAAAAGATATATATCAGGGATGATTTTGATTAGAAATAATTTGTATATATATGAGAGTTGAATATAGATATTGATATGATAAAATTTCATACGGGTTCGCTGAAGCCTTTACTACCGATTAAAATTATAATTTCACTACTCTAATTATCAATTAAAGTGCAATTAGACGGAGTTATGTATGCGATGCCGATAAAATCCGCCGTTTATACGCTATAAGTGAAATGAAAGTTTTTCCTCGCATTGCTTTGATATGGAAAATTATATAGATATGGTCTTTTTCAATTAGTAAATATTTCACTGCTTCGAAGAAAATCATGAATAAAATTCCTAATAAAATAAAATATTCATATTTGCACAAAATGAATTATTACTGATTCCATCATGAGTCTTTGTATAATATAGAATACTGAAATTTTATATAAAAATGGGAAATACAGAAAAATTATTACGAAATGCTTTCCAGTAGTGTAGTTAAAAATATTATAGATAATTAAAATATATCAGATCCAAAATTCGAAAATTAATTGACGTATACCAACACCTAAAATATAATTTTAACTCATATTACTCCTACTGCTACACGCGCAATTTCCGCATACAGTCCTTCGCGTTACCAGCTCCCCAGCCCATCAAAAATTTCTTCTTCATATCGCAAAAAAGAACAATACGAATATTACAAAAAGCACTTAATTAATAACCAGCTTTACATAGAAGTGTATCATAAATAACCCTAATTCTGGAGCACCGGCTGTAGTAATACACACACACAACGCGCACCGCCACTTTAAGCGCCTTATAATGTTGCAAGACATCGCGGCGATATTTTCCTTGCCCACAGACCGGCGTATACTTATTACCCGCGGCAGCGAAAATGAGCAAAACGGGAGATAAAGAGATACGGACGATTCGGAGTCGTTAAGAGCTCGCAGGCAGCCGCAGCCGCGCGCGAAGAATGTCGCGCGTGATGTAACGCGCGCGCGCGCGCTCGGCACTTGTGGCGTTAGTACTTTACAGCCGTGCCGCGCGAATTTCCCAATGCGCGCGAGAACGAGTGTGCTGGCAGTGCCGTAGACAGCTTCCATTTCCATGTTATCTTTGAATTTGAATTTCCGAGAATGCGCAAGCTGGCTTGGAGCAGCTTTTTCGGTTGCTTTTCTCATTTAATGATGCTGTTTGTTGCTTTCGCTCTGCGCGGGTCTAGTACAGATACTGTAATAGCAAACTTTCGCAGGCAAAAATTCTCTTTGATATGATACTGTTATTCGTTTGAAAATCTTTATTTCTTTGGTGAAGTGGTTTGTAGAAGAAATATATTGACTATTGAGGTAATAAAGATCTAAATTAAATAACTATAGCAATGTTACTTTTGTATTTACGAAAATAATTTTTACGTCTTTTTATATTAGCTCTTGCCCTATATACTTTTCAAATTCTGTCCACTGCAACGTTTCAAAAAACTTCGCGGAAAATTCGATTTTTCCGGAATATTACTTTTGCTTATTCTGTATCCGCCAGTTCTCTCTCTCTCTCTCTCTCTCTCTCTCTCTCTCTCTCTCTCTCTCTCTCCCCCCCTCTCCTCTCTCTCTCTCTCTCTCTCTCTCTCTCTCCTACATATCCCGTCCTCTCCATCCCCTGACGTTTCCAACATTTAATTTATCTTTCTTATTTCGCCTCTATAACTCTTTCTTCAATTCTACCTATTTTCTTTCAACTTCTCTCATATCTTTTCCCCGTTTCGACTCCTCTCTCACCCTCGCCAGCGTACTTTCTTACTAAATCTTTTCTCTGCCGACGCTTCTTTTCCTTTCCTCGCGACCGCGATACGAGAGACGATAGTTCCGCCTGCCGCCCTGAGGCAACGGCCCAGGGTACACATACACACACACACGTACGTGCAATCATTCATATTTTCGCGCTTGCGTTCTCTCTTGCTTTAATGATCGCGCCGCCCGATATAAATTAGGCTCCACGTGCCCGCGATTCGAGACGCTATAAACGTTCAGCGCTGGAAAGAGGAAAAGAGAAAACGCGGCACCTGCGCAGACACGTTTCGATAACGTGTCTGTCTGTGTGTATGAAAGATGATGGGCAGCTAGAGTCGACGTTTAAAGAGGAAGCGCGTACTTTTTCTCGCGGAAGTCTATGAAAGTGCAGCGCGAAGATAATTGCGCTCGGGTATTCGTAGCTGCGAACAATGCCTCTCTGCGCGTCGTTTTCGCGCAACGTGTATTATATACATAGTGATGCGCCGTGTTGTTATGTTTCGCAGAAGTGAGATAAGGTTTCGGGGGGTCGTTAAACGTTGACGTTGAGCAATGTTACATTCATTCGAACATTTAATTATACTGTCATAATGTATTGAAAATTACGATAATTGGCTGTTTCCCGAGTCGGTTCTGTTTATCGCTTTTAGACCGACCTTGCCAACTTGTTTAAAAAGTGAAAATAATTTCCATTTCATTTATATGTTAATAAGTGATAATTTTCTTTAACGACGTGCTAACTATCATTCTAAAGAAGCAAGTACATTTCTTTTGTGAGTTGTCGTAAAAAAGTCTAATTTATTCTTTAAGCATAATATTATCTACATATATTAATTACTTTATATGTTTAACTAATTGCGGACTAAAAAGAGAGATACCGGTAATTTTTTGCGAAGTATATTTAACAATATATTTATTGTTGACTTATAATGAGAATATAACTTGTAATTATTTAATTACCAAGTTTACGGATGCGCGCGGCTATGAGAATTTTCGTACTTTAATTTCTATGAACAAAATAGTGATGCGCACGTTACAAAATAAAAGGACTTCTCATGAAACGTTCCCTGGTTTATGCGGTGCGACGACTGACACAGTAACATAACTTATATAGTGCACGTGTATATATACATTTGCCGGAAACCCCGACTCGCAGACCATTTGTGCTAAAACATCCCCGAATGGGCTATTATTCTCTTCGTGAATTATATACACCTAAATTGCATAAATTGAATTCTGATTATTTATAGACGTAAAGGTAAATAACAATATGATTATTATTTTATTAATCTATTGCAGATATTGACTTATAAATGACTTATTACAACAAACTGCATTAAATAGAAAAACAACTAATAGAAAATGTGTATTTATCAAACGTGCAAGGCATCGTTACGGACTTCTAACGGCCGCCGCATGCTACTTATTATAAGTCCATAAAGTAAAAGCTAATTGTGTTGCTGCTCGAGCGCATAATGCACTTATAAAAGGAAATCCATATTCATTACGTTTGAAAATCCGGTGAAAACGACACAGAAAAACATTCTATCAATCAACAACAACAGTTTAAAGAAGAGTCGAAGAAGAAAAAATTATTTTAAATTCGCCTTCTCTCCCTCGTATTATACTCTAATAAATAAGTTAAATTGCGCGTCATCATCATTATCCCTAATACGAGAAAAATACTAGAAACTAAAAAAGAGTTATAGTAAAGAGATCGTCGTATATATGTTATTGACCTCTTTTTAATTACACGCGGATACGAAAATATTTGAAAGTAAATTTAATTTATGCTATAACGTCGGGAAAGATCGGTATCTAATTCGCGAACCTGCTGCCGCGATGAGCACGCTAATGAAAGATGATCTATCCCCCTCTCCCCTCCAGACATAATAAGATAAAGCGCCTGACGCGCTTTTTTTTTGCACACTTTCACTTCCTTGTATGAAACGTCGTGTACGTAAGACGGCCAATTTGGACGACACCTTTGATCAAATTAAAAATCGATAAATCACCGAGCGCACCCTCTTCGCGTAACCTAGATTAAAATCTATATACACGCAGACGCACTAGAGAAAAATGTTGTACTAGCGGGTACCAAAAGAGAACTCGAGCACTTAGCGCGCGTTTTCTGTCGTTACAAAAATTACGGAGCGATTAATGAATACGTTATCGAGGACTCGCCTCTCTCGTCTCGTGCGCGCGCGCGCGCAGTGAAAGTGCTCCACTTAGCAGCACGCGGGCCACGGAGAGAGAGAGAGAAAGAGGAGCAGCTGGAAAATAAAGGTCGTTGATTGCTCGAGCATGCAGCGCGCGTGTAACGAGCCGCTATGGAAAAGGTGCATCCAAGCTGCCGAGGCGAGGAGAAGCGATGAATATAGCCGCCGGCAGATCGAGATTCTGCGCGCGCGTGCCTGTAAGCATTGCTGCGAGCGCGCACTGTAGTCTGATTTCAGAAATTGAGATGTTTCCGATTATCGCTTCATTTCGGATTGACGAGTTTATCAAGTTGGAGCGCAGTTCCTTCGAATTTGGGCTGCATGTTTCACAATCTTATCTAATGATATTTGGAATAATTAAGATAATTTCGATTCGAATTCTAATGAGGAGAGCGAGCGATTAAAGGCTGTTCGATTTGTTGCCTCCAAATTCATTTAGCAGTGGTATAATATTTTATCGAAATGAATGATTCTATAATATTAGTAATTTATTTTCAATAAATAATTGATAAGTAATTGATGAATAAATTAATGAATGCCATAAGTAGATGATAGCTAATGCGGTTTAGAAAGATTACTTTTTGACTATTTGTAACTCATAATTTTGTAGTTTTTTGTACTGATTAAACGCTATTTAAATTTATTAAAGCACAGAGAGAAAATAATTTGAATACGAATGGGAGCAATGAGAAAGTGAAAATTAAGTTTATTTTCTAGGACATTACGATGTATAATTCACCTGAATTAGTTGATTATCATTAATTCGAAAGTTAATAAATAATATTTTGGTTTTGTAAAACATTCTAAGACAAAATCTCCGCGCAAATACTCATTAAAATACAATGTATCCTTACAAATCATAGTTGAGAAACAGTGCGGCTATAATTTGAGGAATTGCAGAAGTTTGTAGTATAATTTGTTCCTCAGTTATACTCGACTAAAGTCTGAGTGTACGTATATATCAAACTCTCTGGTGAGTTGAGAGAATGCAATATTATACGTTGAATATGGCATTTTACGCCAATGCCTTGTTCTTCCAATACAAGGTGTAACAAGTAGCAACTCATAAATTAGCAATACTCAAGAAAACCAACCTCCTATGATAACTTTCATCTCCAGCTAAATGTCAACTTACTTTTCGACAGAAAAACACATATGGTTCTCTCTCTTCCTACCCTTTAAAGCCGGCGATTTCTATATGCCTCCCTCGCTCCAGTTCATCATCGCTCTATAATTCAGCGATCCATCAGTCTTGCACCCGTTATCTCCACATTGCTCTCGCTCGCGAATAACCGGTCGTCCCGACAAGCCACCGATCGATTTCGTTATAAATTACCTCACTCGCGGTGCCAGAGATAATCCAGCAAGATGTGGGTCAAAGTTACGCGCGTGTCATAACAAATAGTAGAGGCTGCGAAGATAGCACTCGTACATCTATAAGTGACTTTCTCGCGCGATCTTACAATTCTCAAATCTACGCACGTCGAAGACGCTTTTTGTATTCTTATTAAAATGAAAACTACTTTCTAATAAGTTGTCCGGGCGCTCTCGCTAGAATCCGCGAGTTTCGAGACCGGTAGGATACGTTTGGATTCTACCAAACTGCGAAAGTTTTGTCCTCGCGAAATTTCACGGAGAATTTTCGGATCCAGAAGATCGAGTATTTACATTTCAAATGATGAAGATTGCACGGCATTCGGGTATTATATTCGACAAAAACTCGCCTGTTATATTAAAATTCAAACTAGAATATGAACTGTTCAATTTATAATTGATTTCGAGATAAAACAATATGGGGAATTCATAGTTTCATATATCTATCATGATAAATGTATATTAGTTTTGTCGATATTAGTTTATATAGGTCGCCAAATAAATGAATAGATCGAAATACAATTCTCAGTGTTCCATTTTAATATAGCAAATTTGCAACCTTTTATCTCTTAATTTTATGAAGCTACAGTAGTATTTATCGATATTTACCCTATTCGGGTACTACTTTACATTAAACAAAAATAAAATCCATTGAACAAAAGTGAACACTCTCACTTTAACAATCTAAAAACAGCCCATCAAACAATCAACGCACGCCCACTTAACCCGATCTCTCATCCATCATTTGATATTCCAATCGTTAAGCCGACCAAGCAGCCGCGAATAACGTATATATACGCATTATATCCCCGCGGCATAAGCAAAAGTCATTTTTCGAATTCCTCAACGAAGAGGAACCACTTATACTTTCTTTTCTCCTCTCCCATCGACAGTCACCTGCGCACTCGGAGAAAAGTAAAACCGGGCGGCCCACAGGAGGGGACCATCATCGTCCGGGCGTAGCCAAAATAGCCATACGCGCGCATATAGAGACCACCGCGAGCGCGCGGCAGTCCATGTAGCTAGCGTAACTAAGTTATTCCTTTCACTCCGGCGCGCGAGTGCGCGAGCGTTTATCTTGTCATTCAAGCGCCCGGAATTCCCGGACGTCGCTTCCGAACGATTCGCTTCGCTCCTGTTTGTACGTATGTATAATAATGTGACAGAGAGCGCGTTGAACCTGTTACGAGACGGGACTGACCCGATTCCGCAGGTGTGTAAAGCTCGCGATTTTTTCTGTCGCCCGAGCGACGATGTGTTTACATATAGGGTAGAAGGAGAGCGGTAAAAGTAAAATGAATTCTATTACCTACTGAATTATCTTCCATGTATACGGGTGGTTACGGGCCGAGTGTAGGTTTGCGCGACGCGAGGAATTCTCAATTTTACGAATTTCTGAAGACCCGCAAGAGGCTGTTCGTCTTTTTTTTTTTTTTTTTTTTTTTTTTTTTTTTTTTTTTTTTTTTTTTTTTTTTTTTTTTTTTTTTTTTTTTTTTTTTTTTATTTTTTTTTTTTTTTTTTAATTATAATATGAATTGAATGCAATGTGTCGAACTACGTAATTGACATTTTGTCTGTATTGATTTGTTATTCTGTGAAATGCGATATTGTTTGTCAAATATATAATAACACTCAAGTTACATGTAATATGAATTTATGTTACAATAATTAAATGCATTTTTTAATCGAAATTTCCAATAATTGTCTATTTAGAAAGCGAAAACGTGTTTAACCAAGTGAATACAAAATACTAAAGTTATAATTAAAGACCATGACGGACGCTTATTTAAGGTAATCAAATAAGTGTCGGTTAAACTGTTATGTGCCTTTTATGTGGAACTTACGAGTAGCAGTTCCAGAAATCGTTTTTTTTTTTTATTTTCCCTAACAGAGTTTCTTTCAGAACTTTTACTCGAATAAGTTCAAACAATTGTTACTATATGAGTTAAGAAAATTTTTTCGATAAAACAAAATCGTACGTTCAATCTTTCTAATAATTAACTACTGCGCATTTATAAAAGCATTCGTTACATACATCGACCTCACACGATTACAGTCCACTCATATCAATAATCTTGGTTATCCTGTCACAATCAGAAATCCTATCTGACCATGATAATCCACGGCGAACTCTCGTTACTCGCGTCCTATTATATGCTTCTGCGAACCCCCCAGTACTAAGCCTATCGAATGAACCTCCATCGCGGGCGCATCAACTCCCTTCATTAATTTATCGACAAATATTTGAAATTCGATAATTGCGCCCTGATTACACACACCGCGCGCGTGCCTTCGCCCGTCCGTAATCGTACTTTTGCCGCGCGTGAGCCATAGCGTTACCGCAACTGCGGCGGATGATGGGTGAAACTGACACCGATTCACCGCCTGTTGTTATTATTATTTCATATGCAAGGTTCGTGCATAGCTCACTAAAACAGCCCCATGTGCATATAGCGTAATGCGGGTTGGCGAAATTCGCGCGCGGCGTTTCGCAATTCATCAGCTGCCATCAGCGGTGGCAAGAGGTTTTCGAGCTTGCACATATCGCGATAATGCTGCTGCTCTGCGTGCGGCGGAGGATTTTGATTATCTTTCCCTCTTTAACGTCAGTATAGAAGACAGGATATGTTTAATGTTATATGTATAGGTGCCGCTTTATTGCAAGGAAATAAATGCCGTGTGGGTATATATGTTTTAATATATATAGGGATTCAATTGAGAGGAATAATAATCGTAGGAGCAATTAAACCTGAAAGGAATTTCTTTATATATCTGCAATTATAAACACCATTCATAAAATTATCATGAATTATTATTGCGAAATAACTAAATCATATTTGCTGAATTAAGTTGAGTCGCTTTTTTTAAATCATTTTTATTCAAAAAAGGGTTGTAAAATTTGTGAAAGAAATTCTATCTGGAATGTCTGAAATCTCTTTTGATTGCGGATTTTTTCTTTCAAGCGTGTTGACATTTATAGTCTCATGGTTTTACGTATATTGAACGATTTTTCGTGTAGGTTTTAGACTGATGGATTTTTTCACATGAAAGTGGTACCGAAAGGCCAATAAAAGTTTCGCACCTATCACGTACAGGACGTCGACTACATAGTATAACGATTTTGATTTACATGTTCGTAAAAAAAAAGTGTAGAAACAATAGATACAATGAGAATTTAAAATAAAAATTACGTAGATTAAAGCATTATCAGAGAGTATCAAAATTAAATTTATCTTTAAAATTAAAGATTGCCATCGTTAAATGTTTAGTATTGTTGTAAAACACTGATACTATAATAGTAAAAAACAAATCGACGTAGTCTCTCAACGCACTCGTCCGCCCATTGCCCAAAAAAGCACTATACTACTATATCCATTACAAGGATTGCAACTCACCCCGCAAAAAGCTCTCTAAAGAAGCTTTAAAAAAAGAGGTATACAGCTCACCGTGCCGTAACCCCGAGGCGCGCACTTCCCGATAAAGCATCCTCGGCAGGCGGAGTGGCCTTTTTTTATACGTCCAACGCACGCACGCGCACGCGACAGATCCAGACGTAAAGACACGCTTAATCCTTTTAAAACGCTCGCTCGTCTCGTTTCACTCGAGTTCAGCAGCCGATGCACGAGATGTGTGTATCCCCCCTCCCAATGCAGCAAACTTCGCGCTCGCTTTTCCTCTCTGGGAAATCTCGAAGCTAGCGCACGCGCGTGTGCTCCAGTTCGATGGAATCTCGATGGACTTTCTACGCTCGAAATATAGTACAAATTTCCCGCTCATTTGCGCCTTTCATTATATCGCGCGCGCGCGCGCACTTGGTTGCAGTTTCTAATCACGCGCCGGCTCCTCCTCGCCTTTTCCACCGAGCGCGCACGCGAGCTGAATTTTTCATCGTCTACGGAGGAGCACTTTGCGCTGGGGGGAGGCTGACAGAGAGACGGACGGTGCTATATAGTATGTAACTCCGCAGGCGCCGCTAAGAATTTTGCGGCGACGCACGCGCCGCGAGTAGTGATGATGAACGGGGGGATGGGAGGTAGAATACTTATAAGTTGTTTTCTCTTCAGAGGAGAATGGAAGGTTGGTCGACGAATAATATAGCGGAGAGCTTTTGTTAACGTGCATTGATTAATTATGATCGACTGTATCTGCGGGTAAGATGGTTGGTATTTCTACGAAATTGGGTTGGTTATGTAATGAAGAATACCTGAAATTTCGATCAAAGGGGAAGTTATTTCAATAATTTTATTATGCTTTATAATATTTTTCAAACAAATACCATTCCTTGAATGTAAGAGAAAATATTTGATAATTAATTTTGCTATATATTATATATTGGAAGAAAAAATGAATAAATAAAAGTGAAAAAACTATTTTAATCAAATTTAAAAAATTATACAAGAATAACTTACTAGGTGAATTTCGAGAAACGAATTCGTTTGTACCTGCTTTTTTATAGAAACATGATAAAATTTGCCAGAATAGATGATAAAGCTCTGCAAACTACGATTTTTTACTTTTATTTTAAGAAAAAGTAAAAAATAATTAACTTTCATTGGTATTTCAAAAAAAATTTCCATAAAAATTGCAATACCCATTGTTATTTGTATTTTCATTTGTTGTATGCAAACTTTTTTGTAGTCTACTATGTATTTTCAAACACAATTTTACCTTTGTAAATTATTAAAAATAGTTTTTCTATAGAATCTGACGAGTATTTTCTAATCTCTCTATTTTCACTTCAAATATTTTAAAAATAAATTTCTCCACGAATAATTTAGGTTTGCCAGAAACGATGTTGAATTAAAGCACGCTATTTTTGACTGACGTAAAAAAAGCACCAGTCATATAACCAGAATATTAAACGTACTTTATGAAAAACGCTATCAAAATGTTTCGAAATACTAAAAAGAGCGGAACCCACGCGGACACAAAGAAGATAATAAGCCTTCTTTTTAGATCTAAAAATACTACTGCAAAGCTTCCTCCAATTCGAAGCCAAAATGCCAAAACGAAATAAAAATCCCAAGTGCGAAATTTTACTTTACAGAAATCCAATAAAAGTGAAATCCCCGTGGCCGCGAAGCTTTTCGAATCTAATCTCAAGAAATTCATCTATCCCAAGTGTGCAATAACCACTTGCACGTATACACGAATGCGGCCAAACGTTGATACACGTGCGGCGCTCGCGTTATAGACCCACACATCCTCGCCCTTTTTCCAAAGTGAAAATCAGCCGCACACTCGAGAAACTTCCGTAAATAGCCATAATCCGCGCGAACGCGTATCTGCGCACGCATGCTGATTTACGTGTGTATATATACTTGCGTGTTTATGCACACACGACGGCGCCTCTCGCAATTGCAAAGCGCACGTATATACAGTAACGGGTGCGTAACTAATGCGCGACTCTCGCGATTCAGCAATAATTCTTCACGCCCGAGTCTATATACGCGAGAATTGAGAAAGAGCATCGAGGTAGGTAGTAGGTGGCTTTGTGTGCGCGCGCGCTCGCCTGATGCATGTATATATTCGAGCGCAAGGACGCGATTGTTTGTCCGCGGCTCATGGGCGTGTGGGCTTTCACGATTCCGTATGCGAGGGGAATCCTCCAGAGAGAAAGAGGGGGTCCGAGGAATGCCTTTGCGCATACCATGCGCGACTCCTTTTTTCGCGGTAATATAATACGCGCGACGATTCGATATTCTTTCTTTTTCCATGTGGCGCCTTTAAAATTTTTCTGTGCGCGACGCGGTTACATAATGCATTAGCGCCCGGTTACATTCGGGACTGACGGGACAGTAATATCCATTATGTTGCGTGCAAGGCTCGCTAGCTCGCGAAAACATCACATATATAAAAGTTTGCGGCATGGAGATGACAGTCGGTGGAACATGAGTCAGAGGGGATATGCCGGCTGAATAACTTGCAGGCAACTTTTGTTTTATCCTGTTTGACATACATTGCAAGAGGCATGCGGCTTGACGATGAATGAGCAGCGGATATAATTGTATGCTAGGCGAATAAAAAATAATTGGGTTTGTAGTGAGAACGATTACTTAGTTTGAGAAAAAGTGATACTTTATTGTGGTGTATGCAAAAGTGCGCGTGGGGTTTTAAATGCGCAGAAATAAGAATAATTGAGGTAATGTGTGTTAGAGTCGTTTTGCAAGTGCTGAGGAATGCTTTGGTTCGATACAAAAACGGTATTTCTGCGCTGGTCATGAGAAACGTAGAGTGAGAATTAAGATTCTTGGTAATGATTATGTTACATTTACACATACACCTCGGTTCAATAGTTTTTAATGTAAAATAATTACTTGTCGTAGACTGTATATAAGAGAACCTAACTGTTGATTTGCGACACCAAGTGCTAGTTATCCGTTTTATGATGTGAAACATTTATTTGCTTAACTAACTCGTTCTTAATATTTGTAATGTAAATTAAATAATTAAATATTTTAAATATTTCTACTAATTTTGCAATTCTTAATGGTATTTATGAGTTTTTGATAAAAACTGGCGTTTATTAGGAAATAAAAAACATTATTATCACGATATTCACATCATAAACGTGATAATCACAACCACCGACAATTATGTTAAAAATTTCTTTGTTTGACGTTCTTTTTTTGAAAATCAATTTCATTTTTATCGTCAAGAAATACAAAGAGATGTAAGACTTCAAACTTTTTTCAATTACAAAGGCATGCCAATAATGCAGTTCTACATCAGTTATTTCTAAATCTGAGATAGTTCATGATTAAGGAGTCGAAGAGTTGGAGAGCATTACCTATGTAATAACACACCGAGATTTCTTCGAGCAAAAACTCAGAAAGCAATTCAAACTCTGGTATTTCCATCAGTGCAGCTCACTGAGGCATTATCCGAAGATAGAAATTCAAAGGTAGAATAATTTTGAATCGAACTTGAATATAGTATGTTTGGAAAGATTGAATAATGTTCAGGAAGTGGTGTAAAATTTATAAAAATTATTCACACTTTATGTGTAATTTAAGGCTGCAAGGAATCCGGAATCATAAAATAACTGTAAAAAGTCACCTATAATTAGCTCTTGAATAAACACTTTAAATTTTGTACACGGCACGTTAATTAGACAGGTCGTTATACCAGTTTATGTAATAATAACCTTGACGTTATGGTTTTTAACCGTTTATTCAAAATATATAATTCTTTAAAAATAAAATATATATGTACGAAATGTATAAAATTACATGAATTCTGTAAACACAATTACGTGGAAAATAACTGAGCATTGCCTTTAAACGCATAAATTCCAATTAAATTCATAATTATCATAAAACTGCATATTGCACAATTATCAAATATGTATATTAAGTACTCTTTAATTATATTTACGATAAAATACACGTCACCCGAATAATCCAGTCCACCAAGATCAATGAAAAGCGGAACCTCAAAACTTTTACTATTTCCCAAACACATTTTCCATTCGTAAAAAAAATCTTTTCTCCCCTCGTAAAAGCCGCTTTTTACGCAGGCCGCTCGGAATTTCGCGGAAGTCCGAAAAACAACTTCCACGCTCGTACACGCGGATATCACGAAAAAAAGGCAAAATTCCATCGAAACTCGCTCGCGCTCGCGTACAAACCCATCGGCACGCGCCAGCGTACAGGCAGCTCGTAAAACGAGAAGAGCTTCCGAAAACTCTCGCGGAGCGCTTACCATAGCGGTCCTGAATTTACATAAGGAACTATACCTATCAAGCCCCGAACACGCCACAGTTGTAAGTAAGTCGGTGCAATCCGAGCCCAGCCAAATTGCCGCCGAAATGCGGGGTTTTCCCGTCGCGCGGAGATTGTAAGCAAGCGCATGCAGGCGAGAGCCAGAGGGCATCGCGCCCGGAACGACTCGGTTTTATCACTTTCAGGGCGGGCACGTGCAGAGAGTGGAATCGAGAGAAAGGGGGCGTATGATGTTATCACCGAGAGCCAGTAGACGATGGTACTTCCGAGAGGGGATCATACCTGTCGCACAAGCGGATTTCCTCCCGTGCCGAAATGAAACGACAAGGCGCGCGTTGAGTGCGGAGTCGCTTGATGCCAGGTGCGCGCGCGGATTATATTTGCCGTGACTAATCTAAGCTGTGAGTAGGATGCGAAGCGAGCGC
>JAPYZO010001610.1:0-17285 GCA_030522905.1 Torymus flavipes
CAGAAATTTTATATTGTTGGATTGCGTCAAGGTTTACGATCGATAGTTAGTAGATGTATAGTTTGCAAAATGCTGCGTGCGTCGCCAGCTAACCCAAAAATGTCTGCTTTACCACCTGCGAGATTGTCTTTTAGGCTCCGCCGGTTTACTCTCTGTGGCCTCGATTATTTTGGGCCTATGATGGTGAAAATAGGGAGAAGGCACGAAAAGAGATGGAGTGCCTTGTTTACGTGTATGACTACACGGGCGATACATATCGAACTCGCACACAGTCTTAGTACAGATTCCGTGATAATGGCCTTCAGACGGTTTACGTCGGGAAGGGGAACACCATCTACTATCTATTGTGATAACGGCACTAACTTCAGAGGCATGCAGGATGAATTAAAACAAGTATTCAAAGAATTAGACCGTGAGAAAATTAATAACTACGCGGTAAAAAACAATATCGTTTGGAAATTTAATCCTCCTGCTGCATCACATGTGGGAGGTACATGGGAAAGACTAATACGTTAAGTAAAAATTGCCTTGTCTGTCGTTTTGAACGAGCAAGCTCCTGAAAAAGAAGTACTATTGACTGTACTATGCGGAATTGAGCACTCTGTTAACTCGCGCCCGTTAACGCATGTATCTGTTGATTTTACTGGGTGCTTCTTCCGGTCAAATTAGGCTAAATAAATGTGACACGCAGGTAGAATTCACAAATAAACAGTGGCGAATAGCTCAACAGTTTGCACACGCATTTTGGTGTAGGTGGCTACGCGAATACCTTCCAATATTGATTTCGAGACAGAAATGGCACGAAAATGAAACACCTCTAAAAGAAGGGGATTGAGTCCTACTACTAGATGCTAATACAGAACGAAATCAATGGAGGAAAGGGGTGGTCACGCGAGCATTAACAGGTAGCGATGGAAAAGTGCGTGTAGTTGAAATTCGTACGGCGACAGGTGTTTTATTGCGTCCTATGAGGAAACTTATAAAATTTGCGTAGGTACAACAGTTTGTACCGGTGGGAGGATGTTCCCGTTTGTAAATAAAAACATGTACATATTGTAATCGTTTCTCTGATTGACGTAAGAGTGTATGCGTGTGTGCATGTGAAAAATAATGAATACGACGGGCGCACCGGCGCAGCGGTAGACATTGAGTGCCGTTGCGTTTTTGGCCGTGTCACGCCGGTCTGAAGCACGCGAGCTTGGAAGCTCTTCGTTGCTGCGTAACGCGACGGTTGATTTAAAAAACAAGCATCTCACACCAGTCAGGGAGACGAGTTTCAATTCTGTTATAATTATTCTCCTTTGGTCTGTCAAAAGGATAACACCTTTGTCTTTTGCTCTCCGTAAAAAAAAAAAGTTACACTTTAAAACGTGTTATTGAAAATTATTTACCTATCTTCTCGCGCATAAAGAAACACGTGTTATATCCCAAAATGTGTATTTAAATTTTTTTTTTTTACCCTCTAGATCGAAAGCTAAGGATTTTTTAAGTAGGAAAAGATATTTTTCAAAGAGTTCCCGAAAGGCCGGTTGGTCAAAAGAACGTTTGGTACAAAGGCCGTTTGGTCCAAAAGGACGTTTGGTCCAAAGGACATTTGGTCCAAAGAACGTTTGGTCCGAAAGGCCGTTTGGTCCAAAAAGCCGTTTGCTCCAAAGGCCGTTTGGTCCAACGGACATTTGGTCCAAAGAACGTTTGGTCCGAAAGGCCGGTTGGTCAAAAGAACGTTTGGTCCAAAGGCCGGTTGGTCAAAAGAACGTTTGGTCCCAGGAGGCTAGGGCCGCATCCTCGAGGGCTCGAGCGCGACGTCTGGCGGCGTGCGCTTCCTCTAACTGTCGTTCTACGCTCGTCCAGTGCTCCGCCATCATCGGCGGCTTGGGGTCGGCCTCCTCTTGCCCCTCCGTCGTTGTTGGAGCTGCGGGGAGCCCCCAGCCTCGATGGCGGCGGCCCTGGAGGGGGCCGTCGCTGATGCGCTCCTAGCGCAGATGGCGTCGACCTCCCTGGGTCGATGCAGTACACGCGGCGGCAGCGACGCAGAGGAGAGTCTGGGGAGAGCCAGCGTGCTCGCTGACTCCTCCAGCTCCTCGATCACCATCGGATGCCGGCGGGCGGGTTCGGCGAACCCGAGTTGTTCGAGGGCGCGCAGCACCCCTCGAACCATTGCCTCAGTATTGAGGTTGTCGCCGGCGGCGACATCCTACGCGGGAGGGGCAAGAGATCTCTCGTCCATCTGAAAAAGCATAAGAAAGCAAGGGTCAAGGTGATTCGGAGTCGTTCTCGCTCCTCCTTCTCGCTGCCAATCTTTACGCGCGCGTTGATCGCGGCGAAACACTCTGATTCACCGTTGGCTCCTGTCGATTTTTGGAGCTTTTCGGTCTTCCTTGGGGGGTTCTCCCGTCACGAGCTTCAATTTCGGATTTTCGCGCGCTTTCTTTGTATTCGCGCGGACAACGACGCGAACTGTTTTCCGTGGGCGTCCCGGTGGACGTTTCTCGACCGATCGCGTCGCGTTCGGTGGCGCTCTGCCAACTTCTGGCGGGGCGCTCATCACTAGGTCGCTTGTAGCCTCTCTGGGCGGTTGTGGCTCTTCGATGCCGTCATCTTCGGCGACAGAGACGTCTGAAGACTCCCCCGCGTCGTCGATGGGCTTCAAGTGAGATACGTGTAGCACCTCTTCGTTTTTCCCTTGCTCGTCGACGATCTTCACGGTGTTGGAGCCTGTGATTTCGGTTATCCTCAGCGGGCCAGCGTACTTAGGCGCTAGCTTCGCTGAAATACGTCGCGGCCTGCCTCTTCACCGGCTCTAAGTCCTACAATCACTCTAGCCACGCGTCTCTAGCCTCTGTTTCTCGTTGCTCCAGAGCGGCACGCGTCTGCCGTAGTTCAACATGGCCGGTGTCACATCAGTGGACGAGTGCTCGACGTTGTTCAATGAAAATGTCAACTCTGGCAGCTTCTCGTCCGACTCGGCGTGAGAATTTTCCACGAACGCCGTCAGGCGCGTTTTCAGCGTCCTGTTCACCCTCTTTACAGGGTTCGCCTGCGGGTGATAGGGCGGCGTCGTCAAGTGGTAGACGCCAATCCCCTCGAGGTATTCGTCTACCGCCTTATTCTTGAATTCAGTACCGTTGTCTGACAAAAATACCTCGGGAGTGCCAAACCACAGGACTATTCTCTCTCTAAATTCTTTCAATATAGTCCTGGCGTTGGCATTGCGGATGGACACGCACTCCACCCAGCGAGTGAACAGATTTTCGAATACTAGTATGTATTCGTAGCGGTGTTTGCTTTTCACGAACGGCCGGTCACGTCTCCAGCGACTACTTGCCACGGCCGTTCTATCACTCGCTGGCCCATCAATCCCGCTGGTGGCCGTTGTTCTGCCTTTGTCTGTTGACAAACACGGCACCGTTTTACGTACCGGCGTACTGCCTCGTACATCTTCGGCCAGTAGTTCATGCGGGCTGCTCGAGCGTAGGTGTTCTCTTGGCCTTGATGTCCGGCGGTCGCGTCCTCATGTGACTCGCGCAGCACCTCTCGCCTATGCTCACGCGGCACGAAGAGTTTCCAAGCCTCGTCATCTTCGACCACCGCCTCCACTACTTCATCTGCGATGAAGTAGAACAGACGACCACCTACCACTTTCCATCGGGGATAAGTCGTGGGGTCAAACCTCACCTCGTCATACCACGACTGGTACCACTCGTCTCCAGTACCAGCCGCCCAAGTGCTCGCGCACATCTCGAGGTCGTCTTCGTCCTCGTACATGCGTGAAAGCGCGTCGGGCACATGATTCAAAGCTCCTTTCCTGTGCTCGATGTCGAAGGAGTCGCCCTGCAGCTCGAGGGCCCACCTCGCCAGTCTCCCAGTCGGGCTGTGAAGACTGTACAGCCACCTCAGACTGCTGTGATCAGTGACGACCAGGAAGTGATAACCTTCTATATAAGGCCGAAACTTCTGGATCGCCCAGACTACCGCGAGTCACTCTCGTTCTGTGACTCTGTAATTGCGCTCCGCTTGAGACAGCGTGAGGCTGGCGAACTCCAACACTCTCCTTTGGCCATCTATAACTTGGAGCAGGACGGCGCCGATGCCGGTGTCGCTAGCGACTGCCTGCACGACGAACTGGGCATCGAACGCCGGCCTTGTGAGCACTGGGGCCGACGCTATAAGCGCTTTGATCTTCTCAAAGACCTCTTGCTGAGCGTCGCCCCACTCGTATCGCCGATCCTTTTCAGTGAGCGCCGTTAGCGTCTCAGCGATAGTAGCGAAGTCCTTCAGAAATTTCTGGTACCACGAAGCCATCCCCATGTAGCGTCGAAGTTGCTTCAAATTCTGAGGTATTGGAAAATTGATGACTGGCTCGATCTTATCGGGATCGGACCGAAATCCTTCTCGGTTAACGTGCACGCCGACATACTTAACCTCGGGTTTCCCGAAAACACTCTTCTCGCGGTTGATCGTCAACCCCGTTTCCTTTATTTTTCGAAGAACGTGCTCGAGCCACTTCAGGTGCTCCTCGTGCGATTCTGTGACGATTATAATGTCGTCTAAGTGCGAAAAAGCATATGGCTCGAGCTCGGGGCCGATAACTTTATAAATCAACCGTTGGAAAGTCGCTGCAGCTTGCGACAGTCGGTATGGCGTTCTCGCGAACTGGTAGAGTCCCAGCCCGGGTACAGTAAATGCTGTGTTCCTTAGATTCCGGCGTCAACAGAACCTGGTGGTACGCTGTGCTCAAATCTAGCGTCGATATATACCGTGCGCTGCGAAACTTACGCAATATCGCGTCCATGTAAGGGAGCGGATATGCATCTGCTCTCGACACCGCATTCAGTTTGCAAAAATCGATGCAGAAGCGATATTTGTCGACGCCTTTCCGCACCATTACTACTGGGCTCGAACAATGTCTAACTGATGGCTCGATCACTCCAGAATCGAGCATCTCTACTACCTGGCGGTGCATCTCTTCTTCAATCTTCTTCGACACCGGGTAGTAGCGCTGCTTTATTGGTCGTGCACTCCCCGCGTCGATGTGGTGCTTCATCCACGATGTGCGACCTAGAACGCTATCCGATTCGCCCAGGATTCGTGCGACTATCTCCATCATCTCGCGGCGCTGACCTTCCGTCACGTCTTCGAGGTCTATCGCTGGCATCTCGAGAGTCTCGACAGTTTAAACCGCGGCGACTTCCAGGTCGACGCATTGCTCGTTCGCTGCGGTCACTATCAGCTGGTTCCTGATAGGATCGGGTAGAGTCCCGAATTCTCGGACGAAGTTCGCTCCCAAGTAGTAGTCCACTTTGTTGTCGTGTATCACTGCTACGCGAATGTCTCGCTTCACGCCGGCTACTTCAGACGGGAGATCCACGTAGCCGGCGATGTGTGCCGTTTGACCTCCTACGACCTTCGTACGGCGGCCGTAGCTTGGCGTCAACAGTCTCCCCAGAGCTGTGGCCATTTGAAGGCCTACTGCCCCATCACTGTGTGCGACGCGCCTGTATCATAGAGCGCTCGCAATCGAAAATTTCCAACTGATACTTGGAGCAACCAACGCGATTCCGCTTCATTTGTATCGGCTCCTTTCATCTCTGTCGCTGGAGTTCTCGCAGGGTCCTCAGCAGACGAAGTCGTGACCCCGCGCACTTCGTCTGCCGCACGTTTTCCGACGCGCTTTTCGCGCAGTTGCGACGAATAACTACGGGTGCCCCACACCAGTAGCAGTTGAAGGTCGCTCCGAGCGCCGGGGATGTTGGCGAGGCCGTTTTTCTCGGTGACCACTTCCCTCGCTGCTCGCCTCCCGACTCGCTGCTCGAGCTCGAGTGATTTCGGCGCTTGGACGGCTTTCTCTCGGATCTCCTTGAATTCGTCTTTTTCTTCGCCCCGGTGTTACCGTTTAACACCGCTGGAGAAGATACCTGCGTCGGTGGACCGTGTGCTGAACTTGGAGCCTGAATTTTCTTAATTCCTTCAAGAATCATCCCCGCGAATTTCGCCATCGTCTCCTCCAGTGATACCGGTTTCTGCGGGAATTGCATCGGCGGTGGTTTCTTCTCCACCATCGCCACCTTTATTTTGGGCGTTGCTGGCTTCCTCGGCTTATACGCGAAGTCTGGGTACACGCACGACTCCGGCGGGGGTGGAAGTTTAAATGACTTTTCAGCTTTCACCGCTAGCTCGGCCAACATTGCCACGTCTAGCAGAGTTTCGATACTCTGAAACTCGTTGCGACGCACGAGCTGCTGCAGCCGCGGCTTCATGTTGCGGTGCAGCGTGGCGAGTTGGAATTCAATCGGCGGTGGTGGCTCCATCCGCCGAATCATCGCCTCGAGGCAGGTGATATAGTCACGCACTGATTCCTCAGATCCTTGAGTCCTTAGCGCCACTTCGCGCGCCAGCCATTGCTGCACATGGTCGGTGACGCCACACCATCGCCGATTTCTCCAAATGAATTGATCCCAGGTCGACCAGGCTGACCTGTTGGAGCGTACCAGGTCGCCGCGACGCCGATGAATAGTTCGGGAAGGGCGCTCAACATCTCTACTCAGTGAGTTTGGCTAGTTCCCAACTTCCTTCAACGCGTTCGAGAAAACTGTCGATGCTTTCTCCTGGCTCACCGGCGAATTTGTATCCTAATCGGCGAACTATCTGACCGATGTCTCGGGTGTTCCCGCTCGACGTGCGATTCATGTCATCGCTGTACAGCAGCGTCGATCTTCCTCTCGTTTGCCGGCCTATCTCTGAGACAGATGTGTTCGGCCACTGTCTGTTCTGAGATCCTCCCGATGAGTCGATCTTTTTGCTCACTGCGGCCATATACAGACCCACGCTGTCTCCTTACTCGCTGCTCTCGCCCCTTGGCTGCTGTCGGCTCGTCTCGTCGGCAGCAGCCGCGCACTCACCTGCTCTATAACCCACGACTACGTCGCACAGTGGGGCCATACGGATGTTTTGGTTCAAAATCACCTAGAGGTCACAATTCTCAACGGAATCTTAATATTTTTTAATAGGAACATTTGTTACCAAATATCAAAGAGACCTACGAAGCCTGATTTTCCAAAAAATTAATCTATAAATCTAGGGAGTCATATAATCCTATCACATCAACCAATCAATTCAATTTTTGACCTGCAAATGCCAAAAAGACGATAAACCTTTAATTTTTCAGCCCTTTACTCATGAACTCTTGACCTTTGATCCAGTAAGCCATGTACACATAAACTCTTAACCTATAAGCACTAAGCTCATAAGTCTTAAGCCCATAAAACTTACATATTGCAAAAGTGCTCGAATTTATAAGTTAAATATAAATAGTAATCTTTTGACTTAACTTCAAATTATATGAAATCGTTTTTGCTAAATCACTTCATGTGAAAGAGTGGTTAGATAAAAGGTTTAATTAATAAGACAGGAATATAAATCAGAAAATTATTTGTTGAATAATTTTTATTGGCTTATTATTATATCTAGGTTTAGCGGCTATTGGTTCATGGGTGCATGCGATTAGGGTTTATACGTTTAGAGTTTATGAGTTTAGTATTCTGGGTATGAGTGTAAGATTCTGGATTTAGCAGTTATGAGTTTGTAGATGCATGGGTTTATGGTTTCATGGATTTCTGGATGCATGGGTTTATAGGTACATGGATTTATGGGTGCATGGGCTTATGGGTACCAAGGCTTAGGGTTTATAGGTTTAGAGTATATAGGTTTAGCATTCTGGGTATGGGTTTGTGGGTGTAGGAATCTGGGTTTAGCAGTTATGGGTTTATGGGTGCATGGGATTATGCTTTATAGGTTTAGCATTCTGGGTGTAGAATTCTGGGTTTAGAGGTGCATGGATTTATGGGTGCATGGATTTATGGGTGCATGGGTTTACGGCTGCATGGATTTATGGGTGCATGGGTTTACGAGTGCATGAGATTACGGGTACATGGGTATACGAGTGCAAGGGTTAATGGATGCATGGGTTTATGGGTGAAAGCGTTTATGAATCAAGGTTAAGAAGAGTACATGTGTCAAGGATATATGAATTGAAGTTTTATAGCATTTTTGGAAATCACAAGTGTAAATTTTGTTGTTTTTGGTTGATTAAGTTCTTGATCCCCTAGGTTTATAGATTCATATTGTCAAAATTAGGCTTCGGACCTTTCCGCCCCAGTGTGCGTCGTCGCGGTGTCTCCAAACGTGTCTTCCCGCCCGCTCAGCTCCGTGTGTGTGTCGTCGCACATACACCCGCAGGAGCGGCGGTAATCTCTCTGCCGAAGCACCTGTACTAGGGGAGGGAACTCGCACAAAATACTCTACCCTAGATGATTATTAAAAGAGAAACTATAAGTTAACTATAAGGTAACTAAGTAAGATAAGTACAACGGTTTTATTCTCTACAAGTGGTTGGTGCGCCCGCGCTCGCAGCTATCAGTGTCGTGCGTGCGCGCCGACGCACACACATACACGAACACAATCACGCAATTCGGTCTCGCACCGACGGTCGTCGATCATCGCGCACGATCGACGTGCACGACCGCGTCGGTGGACCTCGCTCTCCGACAGCGACTTCCCGGACTACGGCGTCCACGAGGAAGTCGACGCACGCTTGCGCGCCTGGCCAGGCTTACCTTGCACGCGGTACTCAGTTCTCTCGATCGGCGTCGGCGATGACGGGCCGCTCTCGCTGTCGCTGTGCACCGGTGTCTCGCCGAGTGAATTCGCGGCCACGAGGGCTGCAGCAGCTTCACTTTCCTTCTCTCATTCTCTCCTTGCAGGTGCAGTGGTAAGCTGCAGCACGTCAGACGTCGCATCTTCCTTCTCCTGTCTTCCTCACTATCTTTGTCACTCTCTGTCTCACTCTTACGGCACGCGCGCTCCAAAACCTAACTCAAAGAAACTAGCGTAGGGAGATCTGTCTCGTAGATGAGATACTGCCGAACTATCTGTTAGCTCTTGCTCCCGGCACGCGCCCTCTCCCAAGGTTGCCGCGCAATGTTTACATTGCGCGAACTTCGTCCTAGTGTGCCGTGTTTATCGCGACAACTCTCTCGTGAAATAATATTTCGCGCTGCCCGTTACAATATATATATAATAACGAGATAAGAATATGTACTAAATCTGCATTACCTGCTCTCTGGTGTAATGATTCTCGTGAAGAGGCTTGAAGTAGTTCGATCAGTGCAGTAGGCATCGTCCACACACAGCATCGTAATGCCAAAAACCAAATAGTACGCGCAACGCGCGTTTGAATTTTGCTAGTATATTAAAATATACATTTAAAAAAATTACTTCATGTAATTCATCAATTCTCTTTGAGAAAGCATTCTGCTAAAGCAGTTAGCAGCGGTAACTGCGCAAATCAATCGACAGTTCTTTTCAAATAAGCCGTCAAAATAAGTTAATCGGCGCCAAGCCAAAACATAAAGTATAACTAGTGAAAATATAAATGAAAATTAGACTAGGAGAATTATAAAAGTACTATTTACTCGTCTTTTTAATTATTTATTTATTTCTTTGTATTTAAGTGTAGTTTTAAAATACATTCTCTTATGTATTTTACAATAATAACAAAAAACATATTGTGATCCGAGAATCGATATTGAAAAAAAACCACATCTTCATCTACTTATGGCGTTGTTGGCCTTGTTATTTCTTATTTGGAGTTCCACGTTGCGTTAAACCTTCAAATCTTTTAAAAGTATAGTTAATGAAAACCCAGTCCTTATAAATAACTTCTCCATCTTGAGATGTAGGAGCTGATACTGAAATGAAATATAGTACATTCAATATATTAGGCAAAATAAATATTTTCTTTTAGAATTTATCAATAAGTTCATACAAGAAAAGTTTTTGTTCTACAGAATGAGTATTGTGATACTTCATAGATGTCAAAAAATTTCGTTTCATCTTCTTGTGTGAAGAGATTATTAAATGGAGGGAGGTATTTTTTCAGAATAGTAAAATTTTAGATGGGTACTTTTCCAGAACTTAAAATATTAATCTTGTAACGAGGAAATCGCCAGCATAGGCAATTCTTCGTATGGGAATATTGTCTCCGAGCCAAAGCTATGGTACTCGCACAAGTACAACGTAATCACGAGCAAATGAGAATTCGTTTTTGCAAGATGGGGCGAAGGCAACATGGAGAGGCACGCACGTGAGCTATGAAACAGCAAGTAGGATAAATGTGCGTACTATGGCAGTTTTTTTTCGGAGTCAACTTTAATCTTCAATATTAATAATTAGAAATATAATAATATGAGTTAATTTTTGTTATCTTTCAAAAGTATAATTATTAATAAGCTTGAAAAAAATTCCTGATGCGAATAACGTTTATTTTTTTATTTTTATTTTATTTATTTTATTTATTAAACCAGAGTAAGTACAAATGAAAGACTAGAAAATGGCGCTTCATAGTACATATTTACATTATGCAAGATAATCCACATGAGAAAAATTTTTTCCTCACACTGGACCGAAAGTGACTCATTCCCGTCCGGCTCCGAAACGGAAATATGGCATTTTCGGCCTCGATGTGAGGAAAAATACGCTCCACGGGAGTAAAATCGGTCAGCCCACATCTCGTGTTTGCCACCATCGCCTTAGGTTCGGGTGTCAATTTACACGAGCTGTGGACTGTCCAAGTTTTTTCCTCCCTAGGTGCGTAATATACTATTTCTGTTCGCTGGTCCGGTATTCTTAAAGCTAACTTAACCTATGATTCTAGATAGAAATATAATTGTTGTAACAAAATATAATATAATACTGTGATAAACTTTAACATATAAAATATCTTTTACAATATAAAAATAGCTAGGTAGTTTTTATTTCTAGATCTTTTCTTTTACGCATTTCTTTAGTTTGCTTTTTTTACTACATATCTCGAAAGCCGTTTCGATTAGTGGTTATCTCGGAAGCTGCTTCAAGAACGGGCTATCTCGAGAGTCGTTTCGAGAAGGGGCTATCTCGCGAGCCAATTCAAAAAGGGGCTAACTCAAATGTAAATTTTTTTCTTAAAATTTTGTAGTGACAGCTCTGCACGATTTTGAAATGTTTCCTAGGAAAAGTACGCGACGAAAAATTCTGAAAAAAATCAGGATTACTTATGTAACACTGTATTTGACTATGCATGATAATCGTTCAGAGCTGCCACTACAAAATTTTAAGGAAAAAAATTACATTTGAGTTAGCCCCTTTTTGAGTCGGCTCGCGAGATAGCCCCTTATCGAAACAGCTTGCGAGATAGCCCGTCCTTTCACCCAGGATATGCTAGTAATTATTTTTCATTCATTAGGTAAGCGATTGAATTGCATTAATGCTTTGATAAAACTGTTTTTACTGCTAATGGTTTTGAGCCTTTTTGGAACCTGGATATTTTTATTTCTTGTGGTTTTATTAGAGTTAAGATATATTAACTGTAATTCATTGCAATGATAAGATAGTGATTCATGTGCGAAAATTTGATCTGATGACATTGGTTTTTCATCAGTGATAAATTTATTTAAAGAGAGCTAGGGATCAAGGTCGAGTAGATGTTTTCGCATACCCTCTTGAAAGCGACTCAAGATGGTAAGCAGTGCAGGAAGGTCAAAAGGAAGTTCCAAAAATTCCATTGAATCTGAAATGTTCGGGCACCGATTTTCGAGGACACTCGCGCAATATATAGTTCTGATGGCGACTCCCTACTGGTAGGCCTGGGCTTATACTTCGTTAAAAATGTTGCTAAATATTTAGGCTACGGCATTCGGGTAATTGTGTACATTATAATAGTAGCAAAGTAAAGACTGAGAGAGTCTATACGAAGCCAGTCTAAGTTTTGCCTGTAGGGAGTTATATGTTGGTACCTCCTAAACCCAAGATATATCGCACATATTAATTGCTTAGTCTTTGCAGTCGTTGCAGGTGAGGTTGGATTAGTGTTTCCATCAGTCTTTGGGGGAGAGTCTCGGTGGTACATGCCCTAATAACCCGCAGGCTGTATTGGGCCTTGTTGACTTTTTTGAAACTTGATTTACATGCAGTTTCCATGTTAGTTTACTATGCAGTGTAACACCAGTGCAGAACCTTACGGCTAGGTAACCGTCTCGGCGGTCACGTGAGCCGGGTTTCTTCTTACCGGTGCGCGCGCGAAGGAAAGAGCCGTGAAACCGAGCGCAAGTGTGTTTTCACGATCTTTTACCCGGTGTGCGTACGAGAGGGCGACGACGACGAGCAGGAGTGGCGTCGCTCAGAGAGGATGAGGAGCAGTCGGCACGAGAGGAAGGACGTGAGGCCCCGAGTAGAGGCGGAGAGAGAGTGACGTGCGCGAGAGTACGCGTGAGAGAGCGAGAGCATTGTCGAGAAGGAAGCGGGCCTACGGGTATAGCGTGGGAGCGCAGTATGAATGCGCCGAAAGTGTGTGAGAGTCAGTACATGTAGACGCGGGTTATTGTGTGTGCGAGAACGCCGAATTCGCTGAAGCGAAGGAGTTGTTCACGCGGTGAGCATATCGCGCGGCCGAGGTTTTCTAGGAGAGGGTTTGCGAACGTGACACGATAACGTGGAGAGAAAGAGCGAGAGACGCACAGTATTTTATTTTTTTTCAGGCTGCGAATAGGTGGTCAAGGAGAGTATGAGAATAAATGGGAATTAACGTTCGTACATTGTAGAGCGTGAGCGTGAGTATGAAAGTGAATACAAGAGTTATTATTTTGAAAAAATATCCTTTCCAACCTTTCTGGTACGGCACACAGTGGGGAAATATGAAGACAAACTGAGCAAATCAATTTGTAGTCAAATTGACTTGAATATTGAACATTGAACATTGAATAATGGAGATATCAAAAAAGTGATCCGAGAAAATTGTTCCTTTGATCTGTAATTTCCTTTTGATCTGTGAGAGTCGATTTTTTATTTTTGACCTCTCTTATTTTTTCTATTACACTAAAAACATAAAAATATAGGCGTATGTGTGTATATGCTGTGTGGGTGTGTATGTGTGGGTGTCTGTATACATATCTGTATGTGTGTGTATTTGTGTGTGTGCGCATGCGTGTGTGTGTTTGTTTCTGTGTATGCGTGTGTGTATGTGTGTGTGTGTATGATTGTATATGTTGGTGCGTATGTGTGTGTGAGTTATAATATATATAATCGATTCATAATCATAGATAAAGGTATCGAATATCTACCTACCTATCACAGAATTAAGCAATTACCTATATTTTCATCTTTTTAGCGTTATATAAAAAATAACAGAGGTCAAAAATAAAAAATCGACTCTCACAGATCAAAAGGAAATTACATAAGGAACAATTTTGTCGTATCACTGTTTTGATATCTCCATTATTGAGGTCTACAAATTAATTTTCTCAGTTTGTTTTCGTATTTCCCTGTGTTATTGTGCGGCAGGTTACCCGAGCGGGCAAAAATTTCTAAAAAAAGTCCACTTTTTTAGAAATTAGATCACTTTTGAAAAGTGAACCTTTTTTAGACCGTTTGCTACATCCCTAGGCTGAGGCCTGCGTGACACACTAATATAGATTAAAAATTGAAGATTGTACACCCAGTCTTATTTATGTGCTTCGCACGCTCCACTAATAGCAGCAACAAATAACTTAAAATAAAAAGTTACAACAAAATCGCACCATTCCATAGATTTACCCTTATGCTGCAGTTCCAATAACGTGGAGCTTAGCTTACCGATAAGTCCCTTAAGAGCCGAGAACCGCCCCGCCAATTCTTTATTTCCATTGGTGTCTGTAAGTCCAGAAGCGATGGAAACATTACATATGACGCTACCCGGACTTCCATGGGACTTCAGCTCGTCCATCTACTTCTCAACCCTTTCGTGCCCAGGCCCCTTTCCCGTGGAAAATTGACTTTTTTGTATACTACAATTTTAAATGCTTCAACCAAGATCAATCTACAGTTTTTTTTTCAAAAGTGTCGTCCTAACGCTCTGAAAAACACAAATTATTGACATTTGTAAAGAAAATGCACTAAAATATCCATAAATTTGGAGCTATAGATTTATGGTTTTATTAGTGGTTTTCTTACACTACTTTAAACTTTCATAACTTTGGATAGAGTCGATATTTTTTAATTCTTAAAAAAGCAACAGAAAGCTCATTTTCTCTAGTTTTATTTTCATTTATTATTTTTGTATAAAATGATTTTTTCGACTGTAAAATTAACATATGAAACAGAGCATTTTTTTAAATATTTCCTTAAAATACACCTAAAAATATCGATAATTTGAGTTTTTGAAAGCGTTAGGGTCTAATATTGCAGCTTTCTTCATATTTTGGCATCTAAAAACATAACCCGAAATTTCAACAAAATCCGTGATCCGGATTTGAGATACTCTCCTTGTGAGTCTTGTAGGACCCACTACATTTACGTAAGATGCCCCGCCAATAGGATTATGTTATTCAACTCGGAAAGTGATAAATTCTTAGTACGTTGTCTCATTAACAAGATACACCACTAAGAATAACAAAAAAATTCCCTTAACCCTTTTTTTATTCGAAAATAAACCATTCAAGATCCGGATTTTCGTGAAATTCCAATTTTTATCACCAGGCTTTATACTTTTTTAATGTACTAATCGGAACGAAAAAAAAAAATCTCAATTTTCCTTATGCAGTCCATTAGGCATTAAAGTAAAGAGAGAGAAAGAGAGAAAGAGAAACACAGAGAGAGAAACAGAGAGGGCGAAAGAGAGACAGAGAAATAGAGAGTGGGAGAGAGAGGTAAAAAATATTTTACCTGAAAACTAATTGCGCAGTAAAAATGCGAAAAGTCTATTATTTGTCTATCTATCGTAAATCAAATTTTCAAAATAGACTTTTTCATCAGAAATATTTTGGTGTTCTAGCTAAGGGGCATTTTTATGCCACGGTGCATGGCAGAGGTGCATGGGATGGTATAGGCGCCAACCTAAAAAGAGGTGCAAAACGAGCGAGTCTACAAGTTTTTTCTAATAATCATATTTCAACGCCGGTAAAGCTTTATAACTGGGCGAATCTCGTAAAGAAACTGTCTTGAAGCTAAAACCTAAGCTAAAGACTAAATAAGGCTAAATCCATACCAGGCACTTTACAATATGCTATTATTCCAATGGATGAAAGTACATTGAAGCTCAAAAAAACATCAAAACATCTCAAATTTTCCCGAGAAAAACTGTTTTTTCTTATAAAATTACAAATAAAATATCATTGGTTCATTTAAAGAATTCGAAAGAAGAGTAAGATTATGAAAGGTTAAGAGGTAGCGAGTCAGGCCTAGTTTCCGCGATTTTTCGAATCATGAAGCGGTAATACATCTTAAACTACTTATTGAGTGAGTAAATATTAGTCTCATAAGATCGTAATGCCTTAATCCTTATGTTTTTGACTGAAATGTGAGAATATGCTATAAAATGACTACCTACATAAAATAACACATTTTTATAGGAAAGCACATTGGGGCCAAAAGGCTCAAAATTGACAAAGAATGCCTTTAATAAGGCGCTGAAAACGAATTTGGAGTAAAAAATAGGGGTTCCTATTTATAAAATTGAACTTGGGACTCACAAGGCTCAAAGTATTAGTAGGCCTTAAAAATATCCATTCCACCTGATACCTTTTTTAAAGTATTAAATATTCCCCATATAGTGTTTTCAGCAGAAATGCTTTCCGGACGAGTTATTTAACCATTCCCGAACTTTTCGGACACCCAACTATTTAAATTTTAAGCGCGATCACTGCATGCATTACCGACGTAAGATAATGCTTATAACGTGAAAAATGATGTTATCATTTGTATCGTCCACTATGAAAATTATTCACCGGTTCTCCGGCCTTATGGGTTTCATACTTTTTGTTATGAAGTACTTTAAAGTAAAGGGTTGGCTAATGCTTAAAGGATTGAGAAAAGGGACACAAAAAGGTTAAGAAAAGCGTTAAAAAAAAGGAAAAAGAGTTAAGAAAAGGGTGGAGTAAAGGAAATAAGCGACAGCGAGCGACATAGAGGTGAACCTTGCTAGTATAAATTTAATGCAATATTTATGAAATAATTTTTTTATTCGGAAATTCAGAAGAATTTTGAATGACATGAAGACAGGCATAAATCATGTGTTATTGATGTATTTTCGTATTATTTAATAAATTTATTAAATATGAAAGGTTTTATATTCAATTCATTATCGATTTTATTTTTTACCGGATCCATCTCAAATCGTACTGCCAGAGTACGTCTACATCACCGATCATTTTGTAATGGAAGTATTGCAATTCTTTTTTAAAAATGATTCGACACGTAATTTTTTTTTCCATTACCTAAAAATTGTACACGATGTTACGGCTTGCCGCATCCACGTCGGTAATTAGTAAGTTCATGGTAGGGAACGTTAGATGGCACGTCGAAGCAGAATTGAACATTCATCGACGACATGAGGAGCGTTCTGGCGCAAGAGAGCCAGGCATTCATCTTGTTGTTGATCGCTTCTCCGCATTGTATAATTAGTTTCGAAGCCCGTTTAACCTTAGCAGTGTACACAATAAGTACCCTGAAGCCGTTTGCGTTGGCCAAAAAGTGTGACTTCATGTACTTATGTAGAAAATACGTGAAGTGTTTCGAGACAACGTGGCAGGCTAATTCTACCGACCATACTGGCAATACAAAGCGCTACCTGCTTGCCCGGTATTTCCTGAGTCCGAGGGACTATGGGGGACCAAGCTACTCAGCCAGACGAGTCGTGAGGATACACGCGAGAGAGCTAGGCCACCAAGTCTATTTTACCCAACATGGTGCGTGCACGCATCATCCGCTCGTCTAAGTTCGTCGAATCTTGACAGCGGCTTCGATCAGGCTTTCAGTGACAAAGTCTGCCCTCTCTGCCGCACTCATACGTGTGTGCACCGCGCGGCGAACGCGACAGTTCTCTCAAATCGCCGCATTACACGACGAGCGCGCGGCATAGAATACTCGAAGAAATACAATTAAACTAACCAAAGATATTATACAAATTGAAATTTTTTTAATTTTTTAGTCTTATAAAGTTGTGAAATCACTCTAAAAAAAACTTTCTTCGAAAGAATAAAATAACGCAAGTATAAGGTTTTTCTGTAATATATAAAAATATGAATAAATAACTTAAACTTTATAAAAAGTAACTCTACGAACAAATAATTTTGTTTTTTTTTTACAATTTTATCATATCTCTTCTATACAATACGTTATATATTAAACACAAGAAAGTAGTGGAATCAGTTGACATGTAGTCAAGTATATGTATACGTACATAACTTCTTTTTGTAGATGTAGATGTAAGTAGTAGATGT
>JAPYZO010001611.1:0-20826 GCA_030522905.1 Torymus flavipes
GTAAAAGAGCTATTCGTTAACTCTACTCTTACACACAAAAATAAACGAACACGTTGCTTTACAAAAATGCGTAGTTAACATCTAACCGAGCTCGCGCTCTATTTGCTCTTTTTGACAGCTCTCGCCTGTGTCGAGGCGAGTCGTCGCGTGTAATCACCAAAAGCATTTATAATTACAGCGGGGGAACGAGGAGAAGAAGAAGAAGCAGCATCAGTAAAAACGCTCACGCCGCCCGAGCCTAATAAGCGTGCAAGTCGTTATACGGCGTGCAAGTGAAAAGGGCGAACATATATATATACGCGCGTTCGCTCGCGCTGATTCACTTTGCGCCGAATTTCCTTGTGCGCAGCGGCGGTGGCAACGCTGCAATTACTCGCAATCAATCAATTCCATCGTCGGCGCTTTAAGCACCGGTGGGAATCGCTTTTTCACGCGCTGTATACGTGTACGTCCACTAAAGTGAATTTCTCGCGGATTTATAAAATATTTTTGCTCGCCCGCGTAATTCGATTTTAATTTAACGAGCACTTATATATACGGGAGAGCGAGAGTGTCGGGAGAAATTATTGAATATTAACCTCGAAATGTTGGCTTTTCCGTCAGCCGGATAGAGATATATATTGAATATAATGGCAAAGGTCATTAGTGTTTTCGCGTCGGAAGTCATTAGTTACCCTGAAATTCATGCCGTGAAAGATTGCACTTATCAATGTGATGAATCTATAGAGATATTTAATTCTATCGCTATATTTATACCAAAGTGTACATTACTTTATAATAGTTATTATTATTTTTCTCGTATAATTTAGTTACTCATATGACAATAATTAAATTATCTTTCTATACTATACAAACGCCCACGATATTTACAACGTGACGACGCGCTCAATTATTATTTCATGGGAAATTTGAGTTCTCAACCAGCCGAGAGAAGGCGATAAAATTTCAAAGGACCCGCGTCGCCGACAGAGAAAATATTTTCGCAAGTTTTACCGCATGGCTCGGAAAATAAATAAACTTCTTCCACACTTCGTTGGCAGCGCTGCTACCGCGCTTTCGCTTGCCGAAGGTACATGTCTACAGGGGAGGGGAGGGGAGAGAGCAGCTTTTCCAGCTCATCAAATAGTTGGGAATTAGCCGGAACAAGGGCCTGTTGGCAAAATACAGGAGGCCATGGGAACAAACTGTGAGTGGAGAACGAACGTCAGTGTGTAAATACAGATGATACTCAAGTGCCAGAGTCATCGAGAAATATAATCTACTTTAGAGATAAACGCGCGCGTGTGTGCACCGGTGAACGCAGAGTTCGTATTTCAACTGTGTATATCCTCGTCTGTGAGTAGTGCAAATATAGTAGAAGCATTATTTGTTATTATATAGTGTTTTAACGTTTTTAATTTTTAAAGTGTTGCAGAATTTTTATTAGAAAATTATGCTTGCTTTTATCCACCGAAGAATAAAATTAAATAATATACATTCTACGTCAAAATACCTAAAATCACGTCACAGATAAACACATTATTAGTCTTGTTTTGACCGTTACAGTTCGCAGCGCACCGACTACAGCTCCAAAATTCAAGCGAAGATCAAAGCGCTCGATTTGGTTATGAAATAGTAAACAAAGGGACTGGGCTATTGAGCAGCCAGCGATTCCAACGAGCATATAATCGTCAGTAGTGAAGCAACAATGATAAACGAGTTCAAAGATAAATTCTCCCAGCTATTGCTGCATTATACATCGCTCGATGCCACGGTTAATATAATTATCATTGTATATATAATATGCATGTGGGCGCGTGTTTGTTGTGTTCGATAATTTCAAAGAGAACAAAGTGTGTAGTTTCGCCTCTTTTGTTTACATCTAACAGTGGGTATGTGTTATTGCAATATTTTCCAGATTAAAGATCCGGACATGCATCCACCGCTCACGAACCAACAAGTTTTTGATGCGGTGGAGGAGGTTTTACGCGAGAAGCTCAACGTAACTTTGAATAATTTCAATTCGAGCTCGCTCAAGACTCCTACGAATGAAATCGTTGTCGGCACACCAAATGCTCCTGATGTTTTACGAATGGACTATAATCATAACGTTTTATATCAGAAAAGGTGGGTAAAAGTTCATGAAAATTTTTGTAAATTGTGGACCTGACGTGCAGAGATTCAAAATTTAATCTGTTAACAGAATGACCTCTTTCAAATCTATGACTCCGGGCGAAGAAGATAACAAATCACAGAGCTCCACAAATTTATGCAGCCATAGTGAAGAAAAAATGGAAGTATCGGATACTGACAAAACATCTATTTCATCCCACAAAGTAATTATTAAACTATGATGCCTGTTGAATCTGTTTTTTTTTTATTTCTCATTCTATGTTTGTATTCTTTAGGAAAATGAAAACGGCAACATTACAATGGAGAAGTTCACAAACGGATATGACATTCTTTCCAAAGACCACGACTTCAAAAAAGAACTGCAGAAACTCGATTGCAGCGCAAACGGCACAGTCTACACTATGGTCGAAGATGCCCACAAGAACGCCATGAAGGTCATCAGCAAGCTCGAGGAACTGCGCGCGGTAATAAATAAAAGCCCACTTTTAAATTGTTTAAATTCTCATCCCCTCCAAAAAAAAGCCGCAAAATTTTGAACATCTTAATCTCTATAGCGACAAGCAACAATTAACCCGTGACAACATCATTGCTCTGAAAATAACCCTCGCTGACAAAAAACCTCTTCCTTTACAGATCCTGGTGCAGCCGGAGACTCGACCGAACCGCCGTCTCTCCACGATGATGACTCTTCCTCCACTCAACAAATCGCATAACCATCAGCAACACCTGAACCACCACCAGGCGCCAGGGTCTGCGAACCTCCGCACCATCGCTCGAGCCAAGGCTCTTCGTCGCTCGATCCAGCAGCTGAACGACGATGTGCCGGTGACACCCACCTCCTCGAGACCCAGTCTCATCGCTCCTCCAGGCCACAGCCAGCAACAACACGCGAAAAACCATTCGACGGAGTTGAATAAATCAGCCACGGCGGCGGCAGTACCGGCGGCGACCTCGAAATCGCCCTCTAGGAGCATGCCGATGCGCAACGCCAAGTACGCGCACGTGCAGAGCACGATACCGAAGCCGCTGGGCTCGAACTTAAAGCGAAAGGCTCTGTAAGAAGCTTTAATGGCGGAAAATTGCCGAGGGGGAGACGCGACAAAGACCAACGCGCGCGCAGCCACTTTCCTTTTACGAGCTCGGGAATCCGATGTATTTTAAACGCGGCTTCCCTTTTTTACCGACAGCTTTGATCTATGAGCGAGATTGGTTAATATTTTTATTGGTTAATGGTGATTGGTTAATCGCGGTTCGTTAGGTTACACTAGCGGTTTTGTCATTGAAACGTTTGTATTAAAAAAAAAGAGAAAACATTGTTGTATGCGTATTGTTATAGCTTCAAAATCATATATTCATTGTATTATTTATTTAACATGACCACTTTTACACTAATTTTGAAATATTGATAAGCAAATTGTTGTGGCGTTATTATAAGTTAATACCAGTTGTTATAAATATATCTGCGAAATCAATTATAAGAGAGCAATTTCCTGCAGCGAAAGGTGCAGGCGAATTAAAATTTTACCTTATATACAGAGAGAGAGAGTGAGTGAGAGTGAGCCAGGATATTGAATAAACATTTGTTTTAATGCACTCAGCCTTTGTTTTCTCTGACGCGAGGCGAGATAATCATAAATTAATTTCGGAACTGTCACTCGTGATTCATGTTATTTGCGCGCTGTCCGTCAGACGCACACGTATACGGCAGCGAAAGAAGGAACGCGTTTTAATTGTTTAGAGGGATGGGCGTTTCTTTCTAAATTCTTTTCGCTCCATCTTCGCCGTTTCGACTTCTTCAAGCTTTTTTTCCGTTCTCTCGCCACTGACGCCCAGCACTTGTGCAAGCAACCCAGAGGCCCTATTCAATCATCAGGTGAGATGGAAAGAGAGAGAGAGGCTCGCAGCACCTTGCGCACACACCCTTCCCACGCACGCGAAATTAATAAAAACCTTATTTCATCCTGCGTGAAACTCTCTTGCGATATTTGCTCTTTCAGCTGATGGGTACGAAAAGAAATTGTAATCAACGTCAGGGGAGGATAAATGAATTAACGTTACCGTAAGCTGTATCAACTTTGAAAAGATTCTTTGAAAAATGATGTTTATCGGGTGTATATACTTTTTGAAACGAATATATATTAAAAATAAATCGATATATTATGAAAATCGCCATCTCCACCCTTTGCTCGTTTTTCGCGATAAGCCGCGTGTTGATTTAATAAAAGCCGAAAAATTGCCCGAAATTGCCATATACTGGGCGAAGAAGGGAGGTATATATTCAATACAGCGTAGCAAAAACATAATAATCGAGAGGCTACACGGCGCATCCGGCGATGTCTTATCGCGTGATGGCGCGCGCGCGTGCGCACGAGGTGGCGAGCATCGAAACTGCCATTTAATACCGCGCGCCACACCACGGGGCGGGTATTGGAATTTCAAATTTAATAATCCGTTGATGCCCCGAAATCGCCTGCATGCACTCGGGGCCCCGAGAAAAAAACACCGGCCTCACGCGAGCGAACACCTTGCGCGCGTTCGAATTCACCCCCGCGAGCTACTGCGGCAGAAAGCGCAGCACGTCTAGTCGTCTGAGTAGAATAACTCGTTCGTGATGATTTTTTTCCGAAGGATTCCGGAGTTTACTATGTGTGCCCGCCCTCAGCCCATCATTCATATTCCGAGGCCTCCACCTGCAGCGTAATTCGTCTTTATCTTTCGCGCAATTTCCGATGCTACCGTTATACGTGCTGAACGCGAGGGTATATGGATGTGTGGATATTTATATGTATGAGAGGTTTTACGAGGGAGAAAGTGAACGAGGGCATTCTCTTAGAGTAACAACGGTAATTTACGATGGCGCTGTTTTTTGACCGGTGAAATTTCGGAGTGTGTTTATGTTGTGTCAATATTTTTTGTTTGCCCTGGGATATTAGCTGATTTTTATATTGCCGTTTCGGATTTTTGCTCAGCTCTCGTTGGTTACTCAGAGAGTAACTTGAGTGTTTTTCTTTGGCGTAATTTCTCAAAATTATAATTATTATTTTATTCAAAGTGAAAATAATTTGTTATGAATATACCCTCGGCTCATGCTGCGAGTTACCGTTCACAGTTTGCAGGAAAATTATTGGGTTTGTGTTCAACAAGCGTTGGCTCTTATAGTAAAAAGTAATCTATACTTAAAGATTGTAGTTCCATGATGAACTTTCGAATCCTTCAAATAATATTTTCAATATTAAACGTGTAACCCACTTTTAATAGCTAAAAAGTATCCAATCATCTTATTCTTCTCTCATACCTCCGTCCACACGTCGCGATCATCATCGCATTCCTTAATAATTCACACACTCGCATCCCCACCTGCAAATTTCTATATTCCAGCAGCCGCGTTTGAGCGCACCTCCGTCCATTACAGACTCCGTCGTTTTTACGAGAATAAGTATAAGTACCTGCGCGGGGAGCTCGAACGCAGTGCATTCCAGCGGCAACTTAGCCCGCGAGATTTATTGTCTTGACACGAGCGCGCGTCGCCTGCCGCGGCGGCGTGTTTTTTTCGCGCAGTTTCAGACTCACCCCTATTTGAGCGAGTATAGCCGATGGGCTTGAGCGAGCGGCTATATTTTTCCCCCCGTTCTCCACTGTCGTCCTTGTAGCGAGAGGAGAGGAAAATTGTTGGCCGCATTTTTATCTGGACTTCTCGAGGTATTTTAACTTTTGAACGAGCTGAGAGTTGTTTTATCGTTGCGCGAAAAATTTGTTTTTAAATACTTTGGCGGAGAGTGGCCGCTTTTATAAAGCTATTATTACGGGAACGAAATTTTATAAATATTTCGGGCTTGAAAATATTGCAGCGTACACAAACATTTGTGAAGTGTGTATATCAGATTTGCATATACACAGCACGGTCCCGTGACTATTAATTATACAAAAATTGTATATTCACTCTCCGGTAAGAAAAAAAAATATACATTTTGCACGAAAAATAACAAGCTGGCTTAGCCAAACTGTATCTAGTTACATAAGACAGTTTAAAATTGTCCAATTACTCACGGCGAAGATTTACCCTGGCATTTGCGCGCGATGACATATGACGTTATAAATTCCCCGGGTCCGCGTACTACGCGTGTCAAGCCGCGCGCGTCCATAAAAAAAACGCGTGTATATATACACACGCACCGGCGTGAATTTTAAAAAATATATCGCGGGAGCATATAAATACGAAAAAGATTGCAATCGAAATTGGAAGCGGCTCGGGTGGGGCTTATTTGCTATCGGGTTACGCCGCCGATGATGCGCGCTAGGTGCGAATGTAATTATCCCACAGCAGAGCGGCCCTTTTCATGAGGCGTCGAATTTCGCGATCAGCATCTATACACTCGTTTGCGCTTCGATGTTTTCGCGAAAGAGCATTAAATTTTGGTTTAAAATAAAAGACCAATAAGTTTGTTACGAGCTGCTGGATGATGTATTGCGTAATTTATAAGGAATGTGTACATAAGTTATTTTGTCGATAAACAAGACTTTTTCGATAAATATCAAATATTCAGATAATATGGTTTGTTTACTGATGAATTTTAAATGTGTAACATAATATTTTAATGTTTACTTTTCGGGAATTGAAAAGATATATTATATATAAAGTTTTGAAATCATATACTATAATAATGAACTTTGTTGTTATATTAAGAATTTAAAAGTGAATAAGTATAATTAGTTTCATTCATTTTTCAGCATTGTTTACAGTAACGCCTTACGGCTACAAAGTTATGCAATCCCCAGAACCAGCTGGATAAATTTCCAGGAATTGATAAAAACAAATTTTTCCACATACCCAAGCTGAATCGCAATAATATTGAATCGAGCATACTACATCGAATACACAGCATTAGTAAATATTAAATCCGACACGATTATTTTTCCTCTGTCGAGCACAATAGAATTACTTGCCTTCCAGGTGCGCTCTCATTGTCTTATTAGACGGTACGCGTGCGCAGGCGCGCGCTTGTCTTATTCAAATGAAGCCCTCCCATTGTTGTGAAAGCGTTTCTCGAGATATTAACTCGCCGGTGCGCTCGATATGTATATACATATATATATAAAGCAACCATCCCATCAACCCTTTCATCCGAGGCGCGATGGAAAGTCAATTACCGGCGGGCGGATCGAAAAATTTCACATTACACGGACCATAGGGAGTGAGCCGCTGTTGCAGCGAACGATGCATGGAATTACCGCGCGCGTATTAAAGTGAGAAAAATATTTTGACATTACTAACATTGACCGACCGAATTACCGTAATAAAAGCGGTAATGAAATATTTTCCGTTCAGGAGTTGTGAGAGTAAACTTACGTTATTGGTTTTTCATGTTTAGTTTAATTGAAGTTTCATGCTACTGATGGGAGACGAAGTTTTTGAACAAGAGGCAATTAAAAAATTATCGGCTCCTGTATAGAGTAAATAATAGCATATAGTTAATTAGTAGATGCACGCTACACATGAACAAATTATCGGTAGCCCCAATAAACTACGTTATCCCATATACAATTATTGGAGAAATTATTCCGACCCGCTTAATTAACCCCGATTCGAATTCGAGCCCATTGAATTGCAAATCAAACCCGTCAATGCTCTCGATATATACATTTACATTATCCGATAACGTACAATAATTCGATACCCCCCAATTATAAGAAAATCAATAACATTTTATCGTATAAGTATAATACGTTATAATATATGTTTCTGACACCTGATTCTTCCCTCTAACACTTGTTTTTCACACTCCCGGATTCAATTTAAAAACCGCTCCTCACCCTCCAGCCACTTACCCGCGGCCACTTGTTCCCATTGTCTGCCTGAAAGGAGGCGCGATAGGCAGATCAGAAGAATAAGGAAGCGAAAGGCGGAGGCGCTGCGCGTATTACCGTAGGAGTTAACGATTCAGATGAAGATTGACGTTCGGGAAGTACGTGCGCGCGTGGTCCATTAGCGACCTCTCGGCTAATTACACGCGGGGGCGCCGCGGCTGCACTTTGACGCTGCTGCTGCAGCAGCTCCATCGATCATCCGTCGTCGATCTCTATAGGCGAGTAAGTGTAGCTGAGATTAGCCGATCGCGCCGACGAGGCGAGCCCGGATTATATACCTTACGGTTTTCAAGAACGCGGATGGATTTACTCGGCTTCGGAGTGTTTCATCGCGATGGCAGAGGCTGCGCGCCGCTGGATTCTTATCTACTTGTGGGCTGGATCGATCGGATCTACGGTACATTTGGCATTCCTTTGTGCTCTAACGCGCGTGCGTCTATAAGACTCGAGTTGCGGGATTTGAGGTTTTTTTTTACTTCTAGAGAAGCCTGCTATTAAACATTAGCTCGGGTGATGGGGTAAGTATAGGAATTTTCGGTTATATGTATACCTGAATCTCGTTTTTTTTTTTTAAGTGGAGGATCGCGGGAAATCGATTAATTGGGGCTGAGGGATTCCTAGGCGTTTTTGTAAGGCTGTAATTTGGAGGTAGTTAAAATTCAGATAACCAGATCCATCTGTAATTTAAAATTTTCCAATATCAATACGAACATTTACAACTTCTTAAAACTTTACTTAAATCCTTGTACGGGTATACACGCCTTTCTTCCGACCCGCCATTATAATCAACGAAGCGCAGCATATACTCCTGCAAAATTCGGCGATTCAAAAATACAGGGTCATAAGGGAACACCTTGCCCCGGCGCGAATTTGCACCACGTACACCGCTATAGTTGCTCGCGTAGCTTCGGGCCCCGAATCTCTCTCCCTAATTTTCGGGAAGAGATCTCGCCACGTACATCTCACGGGCACGGACAATGTACACGTGCCGTGTCCCGATGCACGGCTTTCGTGCATGATAAACCGGCGCGAGCATATTACACGTGCGATGAAGGCACATTGTATATAAAGAAATTTCCTAAGATCCTCGCCGTACACGTGCCTCGGAGCCTCTTTTCTCTTTTTTAGATCATCTTCCTCCCATTTACACCGATTTTTTATCTCCCCATTTCGGCCGTCCATCATTATATCGACGCGCTGTGCGCGCCTGGATCGATCGGACCATACCTATGTAGGAAGCGAATTATCATCGGCACTCGCGAGAGGTTATAATTAGAAAGCCGTCCATCATAGTCGAAATTAAGATTATATTCCGGCGCGCGAGCCTTGACCGTCCCTCTCCTTTTTTTTTAACACAGCGAACCTTCCGACGCTTTTACATATACCTACGTCCTCGTGGGAAGTTCAGCGCGCGTTTACGCGATAGGCCACTCGATCAAGCCGCGCGCTGATTCAGCGGGCAAATTTACGAAACGACGAATTACGGCCGATCGATCATTTTTGGCGAGCGATATATATGCTGCTACTATACACTACTGCTGCTGCTGCTGCTGTTGCGACGTGACAAACTTGCCTCCGCGCGCGATCGATCCTCGATGTCTCCGCGAGACGACGAGACGTCGCCGCGTTATAATTGAGGCAGCGGCAGCAGCCCGACAGACGGATAGAGTAGCGCGGGCTATGTATATATGTATATACGAGCCGCAAAGTGTCCGCGGCAGGTTACGGGCGAAATTTATACGCGCGCGAAAGGCGATCGTGTCGACGTGGTCCAAAGTGATAGGGATGGCGATGACTCGCGACTCTAATGAGATGTATTAGGGCTTGTTACCGTACATATCGCTGTCTAATTTTGGAAGGATAATTTTTGAACTTCTTGCTGCGACTTTTTGAGTATTCTTTTATTAATTTTTTATTTTTTTAGTGAACATTTACATAGTTAGGTGCGCGTTGGTATCCCTGTTTAATTAAATTGTGAAATCAGGAATACGTCAACTTTTCAGTATAATTTCTTTTCATATTTTGGTGGACTATATTTGGGAACAATATTGTAAATAAATATTACATAAGATAATAAATATAAACCTTAGTATTTATTTAAATATATTAACCATTTTATTATAATTTTATTTTTTAAGGTCGAATTACCTTATGATGACCGCCTGGGACAAGAATTTGTTCCATCTCGACTCAAGATTATACTTATAAAGCAGAATTTAATATTATATTTTTCACAAGAAAGATGTATTCAAAAAATCCAACTTGGAAAAACGTTAAAGAATCTAATGCAGTAATGCAAAATGTTTTATTCTCTTTTATAAAGTTAATACTCAATCACATTCAATTACAACTTTAAACCCGAAACATCTTTAGCTGTATACATTCCGACACGCAATAAGACTTCAAATCAAAACTTCAAGTCTCAAGTAACATCATAACCACGTACCCGTCGAAACGTCACCACTCAGATTGAATCAGTACACTTACAGCCGATCCGTCTTTAATTACCGTGAGACGCCTTGGGACAGCTACCGGTCATCACCCATCTCGTCTCGCAGGTGCATCGCACACTTTCTCACCTCCGTCCTTGACTAGCTTCACCGCTTCCTCGATACGATCAACGAGGTGCGAAAAAGCGCGCCTGAGCCGCTCTACCATAATTGGCCGCGAGCAGCTGCAGTTTGCACAAAAATGAATTAGAGCCCCTTTTTGTCACCTACTCTTTCGCCCGTCCATTCGCAACGCTCGCCACTTGATTTCGCCGCATAGGTGCGATTTTTCAAAAACACACTTCTCGCCTGCTCGCAAAAAGCGCAGCGAGAGGCGGCGGCCCGCTGCACGCGATTATAAATCACGAGGTAAGCATAGGCGAGAGCGTGAGCTTTCGGTGGCGTTATGTCGTTATACTAATGCGGGCGCGCGCACGCGATGACTTTTTGGCTTTTGGCTGCGTTCGCACCTGCGCGTCGACATGGGCTCGTTAATTCGCGACGGAAGTTGACACGTCGAGTTGCCGTGCTCGAGAGAATATCCAGTAGGAGAGAGAGATTTGACGAAGGTCCACCTTCTCGAGGCTTTTTTATTCGCGCTGCGGCTCGCGGCGTAATCTCGTTGGATGGATAGAGGCGCACGCGCCTGGTGGCAATAAGAATATTGGGAATAGTTTTTGGTGGGTAGCTTATTTTAACGATGAGTCAGATGAGCTAAACGAGACTGAAATAAATTTATGTCGATTTTATCGTGGGTATAGGAGAGAGTGAGTTCGAGTCCTTTATGATGTAAAATGACGTCGAGAAATTGGCTAAGCTTGGAGATTAAGCTTGACTGACGGCGTGTGATTAATTAACGCAGTTTTAGGTCTTCAATTTTTTATTAGATTAGACTGAGGCACGGGGAGCTTATACTTTTTGTGTGAAAAAGAAAACTCTCATACTCTACGCTAATTAGTCGAGTCTTTTGTACTTCGGCGAAGAGTACAATTACTTTGGCCTTGACCGTCGGAAGTATTGATTGAAAAAAATTGTTTACACAGCACGCCAATGCTATATAATTAAACGATCCTAACAAGAGTCTACCTTAGCAAAGATTGCTCAACCACCTAGAGAGAGAGCCCTTCGCGCGAATAACAGGTGCGCAAAGCTAAAACTAGCCTGAGAAAGGTGAAAAATACACTCGCTCTACACGTATCCCTCTCTCCACCTAAGCTTAAAAACGAAAATTGCTCGATTATAGGCTTGCAGAACAAACACACTTAACGGCAAAAAACTCCCTCCCCGTAACGAAGCTACACCTATATAAAAATCACCTCTCGCGTTATGCGGTCGCAGCCTAAAAAACAGCGCAGCTCCAATTTTTTCCAACGCGAAAAATAATCAGCCGGCGAGACGCAAATAAAGTGCCACTACGCCGCGCGAGCCAATTACGCTGTATGTATGCATGAACATATTAAGCACGTGCGAGAGTAAGAAAGTTAGCTTAAAAGCCGAATGAAGCCGTCAAGTGAATCCGCGACGGGTCGTCGCCAAGTGCGCGTCGTCGCGTGCATACGAATTGATCTCATCTTCTCTCTCGGCAAATACCCGACGCATCGGCCCTTTTTCGCTCTTATGCTGCATACTCTCGAGCGAAGTGTAAGTACGGCGGCGGCAATTTGGAGCGCGGCTCTTAAAACTCTCTGACCACCCTGACATCTGCGCACCGTATACGCGCACGTGCTGCGCGCATCAGACGCATTTCCTATGCAAAGTAGACTTCATCTGTCCTCTTTCTTTTTCTTTCTCTCGCGCGTGCGCGCTTGAGAGAGTACGAGCGTTAAAAAAACCCTACCGCGTGTGCGCGCGTGCGATCGCCAGGTATGTGTGTGTGCTACTCGCATAAAATTCCCCCTCGGGGGCCTATATCCCCGAACGGGGGGTTCCCTCACTCGATTTTTATTCGTTTCTCCCCCCCCCCCTCGAGTTCCCCTTTTTTTCGGCCATTTTTTACGTAGCCGGAGGAGCGCGCTCTCGGGAGATGATTACACGTGTCTTTTTAACACAAAAGGCTCGAAAACCAACACCGTAATACGACGGCAGCCGCGCGCCCTGTAATCTATGCTTCCTCTCCTCCCCTGCGTTCGGCACTCCTCGTTCGCCGGTGTGGTTATAGGGCCAGGAAGGACACGACGTACGCACACACACATACACACTAACGGGGGGAATCGGTGATGAGACAAGCATTTTCGAAAATTGCGATATAGCCCCTGCTCTCGCGCGAGATTGGCCGAGACGAGATGCGCGCGCGCGCTTGCTCGCTCACGCTTCTCGAGTTATTATTTGTTTTTGCCCGACGAACATCACGGTACTTAGCGTGTCAGAGCAGCTCCTGGTGTGAGCGCAGCGGATGCTGTAGCAGCAGCAGCAGCATCACCTGCGCGACGACGGGCCCCGTCACGCCCGCCACCGTTCTTCGGCGAAAAAAGCGCATTCGGATATAAGTGCTCCGCGGAGCAAGACCAGCATAAGGCTGATGCGTGCTGGCCTGGATATATAGGCCTGGATAATTCGGGCGTGTTCGTTTTATTGGCAAAGGGTTGCGAAAAGAGTGCAGCGTGTGTATTTGGTTGTTGGTAAGTGACGTGGTTCTTTTAAGCTAAATTTGGTTTACAAATATGGGCTGGGAGTGACGACGATGATGTGGCGGGGAGGGGAAGGGTTGATGGGGAGCTCAGGTGTGCCTGCTAAAATTCAATCGTTATGAGTAATAAAGCGCATTGATTATGCGTATGCTAATCGAAAGATGCATTAAAATCGTTTTATATTACTTTTAAAATTTTGTAGTAAAAAAAAAAGAAAATCGTTTTAATTAAAATCCAGAATTAATTCTTAAAAATTATAGGATTTCTTTTAAAATTTTATCTTACTTTTTCAAGACAAATGGTATTCTAGCATTATCATCAAGATAAACCGTGGGTATACAATTTAATAGAAAGTTTTCCCGAGAACTCTAAGTACACAGATTTGTTAAAATACACTTTTTAATCAATTCCGGGAAAAAATACTTCTCCAAACCTCGAATAAACTTGTAAATGAGCGCAAATAAGCGACAATTCGACGCTTCGCAGCTCGTCGCCATAAACGCGAAACCCATATTCTGCGTTCACTGTGAGATATATACGCACCCCCTCGAGCTCTCGCTCTTTCTTACTCGCTGAAATTCACGATAACCGTTCGAAAAAACAATAATCGTAAAGTAAAACTCCATATTCTTCCTCCATCTCGGACTATTTGACTTTGTAATGCCGGGGAAAGAGGAGAAAGAATAATGAACCGACTGCAGAAGCAGGAGCAGCAGTCCGATTCACACCCATCCTCCTGCTAATATCTGCAAGTTTACGATCGGCATTACGTGCTCTCTCTCTTCGGAGAAGGCAAAGTGATTCGTTTTACCAGTAAACTCGCTCATTCAGCTCGCTCGTGCACTCGTCGATATTCCCCCGGTCCGATACTAATATCGGTCTCCGCGCGGATTCGTATCGTGTGTACAGATATACACACGCATACGGTTCTCGGAGAAGATACGCTTTAGCCAGGAGAGAAGAGGAGCTAAATGAAAGGATGCGCGCGAGAGAATCGAGCAAATTGGCTCCGCGCTCGAAGACAGGGGGTGTATTTCTCGCACGCGTGAGAGAGGAACCGTGGAAACGGCGCCCCGCGTGTAATTGATATCACCTGCCATGTAAATATTGGGTGTAAGCAGTCCTTGCCTCCTCTCTTCTCTCGACTCGGCTGTGTATTATACCTGCGTGTGTAATCCCGCGTGTGAGAACTAGGGGTCCAGTAAGACGGAGCAGGAAATAGGACGCCCAAGGTTTTGCTATAATTAGGAGAGCGAGGTCGTTTTTTTTCATACCTATGTATGTATATAATTTTTAATTCGATCCCTCAATGACGTTCGCGGGCCTGTTTGTTTTTCGACCGAAAAATGTTACGGTTAGGATTTATATATACACGTGTCCCCCTAATTGGATTGAAATTGGGCTCTCGCGCGCAGTCCCCTATGATTTTAGAAAATTTCTTTCATTATCATAATAACGTGCGCACGATGGAGCTTTGTTTAGGACTAGACCATCGATCACCTCGTATAGATGACATTTCGCCGGAGAATTATTAATTCCAGGAAACCAGAGTAATTTTTAATTCGAAAGCTCGTAATAAGCTCAGCTGCGGTGTACGACTTGTGGCGTTATCTATAAAACCACAATTTACGATGCAAAAATGCGCAGGCGAAAAGTCCGAAGGATAAATATTTGTCCAAGCGGACGTTATAAAACATTTTATCGCGCCGGCAGAGGTATGAAAAAGTATACGCAGCGTGCGCGCCAGAGATGACCATTAACTTCAAATGGCTTGTGTACTCAACGCGGCTGCGCGCGTAAGCCCGGCATTTAGTGTCAGCGCGATGAGCGCGAAAAAATATCGCCAAAATATTCACACGCACACAACACGAGGTATAGTCGCTCTACCAGTTCGGAAGTCGTCCTCTCTCTCCTCCCTTATACCCTCGGCCGGATCATTTTTATAATTCTCAATTTAAATGAAAACAAGAAAAAAGGAGCCGCGCGTGACCAGCAACAGCAGCAGGTGAGAGACTAAACGCGATCTCTGGTCGTCGGCGTCGTCGCCGGCGAAAATTGCGCCGAAATAACAGGCGACGACGCCGGGGCCCCGGCCAGCGAGATAATTACGTGTTGGTTTTAGAAAAGGGCCCCGCGGCTCAATTCCGCGGCAAAAAGCGAGCCGGCTCCCCCCCCCTCTCTCTCTCTCTCCATATTCCCAGAGACTACTCGTATGCACACACACACACACACACACACACACACACACACACACACACACGGTTACGTGACGGGAATCTGTGGCAGTAATGAACCGATGAGAGCGCACGAAATCACGGAGTAGTCGCGCGACGACGGTGCGCGTGAGATGATTGAAGGGCAGTCTGTCGCCGGGGTGGCGATTTCGTCACTATCTTCTCGAGCTCCTGCTGCTGCTGCTGTGGAGGATTGGTGTTACCAAGCGATGCTGTTCTTTCTTTTTTTGGGAATAGCACGCGCCCCGGATGAGGGAAGTTCTCTCATGCGGAGAGTGGCGAAAAAATGGGTTTGGGATATTTGCGGGGCGATGATGGGGAAACGAGTTTTTAGATCAACCTGTAGATTCGAGAAATAGTGTGCGGCTTAAGTGCTCGGCTGTGTGCGTTTATTTTTGTTATTTTAAAAATCCAAATGGATTTTTATAATGGATAATATATAAATTTATTTGGAAGGTGTTGGAAAAAACGAGTTTTTTTCTGTCTGGAAATATCTTTCGGAGTAACACAGCAATTGATGTCAAGCAATATAACGTCTAATGAGTGGATGGAACGTATAATTACGAGAAAAACTGGTTCAATACGCGGATTCTCTAACTTTGAAAATTCCCGCGTAGCACTTTATAGACCAAAGTCGACGCCGCGCACGTCCACTTACGCGTCAGACGTCAAGATGATCGAGTCTGATTGGAGTGAACAGGAGCGACGCGCGTCGACGAGGCGGCTCACGCGCTTAAATCTTTCTCCCAGGCAACTTTTTCCCGCGAGTCACCGCCTTTGTAAAAATTGTGCAGAAGTTTACTTTTTTATCGTGCTCCAAGATTCAGCGAACTCTCCGCGCGACTTCGAGAGATATTGGAGTAATGAGTCCTAATGGCCTCCGACTTTACGTAGTTAGGCGCGCTCTCTCTCTCTCTTTCTCTCTGACGCAACTAAAATAGTTTTCGACGATTGATGAGAATTCCTGGAATGTGGTATTTAACCAGAAGCCTCAGGTATGCGCGTGTGTTTTTGAACTTAGATTTTAATTGCTAAAATGAAATAACGAGTGCGAGAAACCGAAATTACCCGAAATAACACTATACATTTCTTTTATTAATTAATGCATTCAATAATCTTCTATTTGCGGTTCAACCGGAATTCAGGATAAATTAATGCTACTTCGCCGAACTGCAAAATAGCTTACATTTATTTTATCCAACCGCAGCGCGCGTGCATTCCATCCCGAAATACCAACCCCCTCGAACAATTAATTCTCTAATCTCCTCTCAGCGTCTACTCTTCGCAGCCACAAATCCTATCATCTCGCACGAAGGCTGCTCTGTATACATATATACACAGGCGCTGCTGCTGCCGCCGCTGAATAGACGCGCGCGATCGATTTGATTTGTGGCATCTGCCGAGAGAGAGAAAACAAAACGGCGCATTAAACACATAGACGCGCCTCCTACCGTTTCTCCCTGCCTATAACCATATAGCCATCCCCTATATATTTAAAACAACACACACTCTTCTCCCTTTATAAATATACAAAGCCATACTCTCTCTCTCAACACCTGTGCTTCGCGCGCCACGGGGATTTTTTGATGCGCGCTTCACACCTCGCAATCAAGCACCCGAGACGGCGCTATCTCGATCTGCCTTCTCTCAACACCTCCCTTATCGATGCTCCCCTTTTCGAAAGGGGCTGCTGCTGCTCGCTTTCGCGCGCGAGCGCGATAATGACATGTTACACTACAGAAGCCCGCGAGGCGAATCGCACGCAGCTATTGGTTTTGAAAAGCGCGCTCGCGAGAGAGAGAGTTTGCTTAGTAAGGCGATAGCGTGGCGGGTAGTATAGTCTACGCCTCCGGCTGCAAGTATGTATATATATATACGTGCGAGAGTAAGAGAGAAGAGAGCTTTGAGAGTCCGTCGCGATGCGGCGAGGGAGAGAGAGAGAGACATCGAGAGCGAGAGCGTGCGAGTCGATGATGGTTATGTGTGCAGCGCGAAAGAGCGTGGCCGCGGGGCAGGCAGCAGTGTGGCATATAACGCGCATTGCGACCGATCGACAGACAATGGGGCTTCGTAAATCGGCTGCAGGTGAGAGAATCTGATTTTTCCTCTCGTATATACCTTTTTTTAAGCTCGCAGCGAAATTTTAGCCATAGCGCTTTGCATTTTTATTGCCGATATGTTATATTATGCGGCCGGTATAATATACGTTTATTCGACATATAGCGCTGTGGTGTGTGCAGTGTACGGTATAGATGGATTGAATATTGCAGACCACGGTAATTTCCAGTGTTACTAAATTACAAGGGAGTCGTGAATTTTTACGATTGATAAATATTTACCAAGCGAACTTTACATATTTGCAACATTATTCGATAAAAGTCATAACGTGAATATACTTCAACACTTACCGATCACACCAAGAAGCAGTGAATCACGCGTGAGTCGGTAGTTTGTATGCCATTAAACTTTTCATTTCTTATTATTGCATCAAAGCATCACAGTACACTGGCCACCACTCAAACACTTACGCATCGCACACGCGGTGCATCAAAAGCCTACTCGAGGGAGATAAAACAAACAAAACGTGGACATGCCTCTACACACACACACACTACGCGTGAGAAATTTATCGCCTAAGTGGCTCTCACATACCCATTGGCGAATCCCGTGGGCGTGTACACGAGATAAGTTGCGCGCGTCGAGTGAAAAACTGTATCGTAAAATCATAAAGGCGTGTTTTTCCATTGCCCCCGTCAAAGAGCCCCATCAAATCTAAGAATACGAACCCGTCACTATATTCCCACTCTGCCGACGCACGCACGCGTATAACCTTGTCTCACGCGCGGAGAGAGAGAGAGAGAGATCCGAGCCCGCGATAATTGACTGTTTGAGCAGTGAGAGTAGCCTGTAATTAAAGACATTAGGCCCCGTAGAAAGCTTTTCGCGCGCTGGGAGGAGAACTAGCAGACCAGCTGCTGCTGCTCTGGTATTGTGTAAAGATTTTAGACACACACGTTCCGCGCGAAGAGCCTAGAAAGATGTCGAGTCACCGCGAGAGGCGCACGCGCTCGATACGGCGCAATTAAATTGATTGCCTCGCGGAATTCAGTCACTAGACGCGCCTGTGATCCATTATCCACGCTGGGGGTCGCTGTGTTCTCGGTTGCGCGTGGGTTCATTCACTCTCGATTTGGCATTGTGGGAAGGGAGAGTGTGGCTGATAAGAAAATAGATGAATGGTAATTGACGCGGGAGAAAGAGAGAGAAAGAGAGAGAGAGAGAGAGAGAGAGAGAGAGAGAGGAAGAGAGAGGAAGAGTCATGCTGGGAATGCACTCGTGCGTACGTGACGGAGGCTGTGTTGTATATATAGGCGCTAAGCATGGCTCCGATAATTGTAGGAGGAAAATTCTCGCGGTGAGTGTCTGTATATGACTGATATGTCGCAATGTAGATATTAATTTTTGCTGTTTTCAAGCTTGTGGAAGAAATATACAGTGTTATATGCGTATTTTCTTGTGAATGGAAAATATATAACTGCATTATTTAACATTATTTTGACGCAAATTTTACGGTTCCTTTTTTTACCAACAAAAAAAATAGTGTCGTATAAAAATATTTCAAAAATCTTTTTTCAACCGCAAATTCAAGACCGGAACGCGAGAGATTCGCATCTTTCACGCAAAGCAAAGTTTATTAGCATCCGCAGCCCCACGCGCGCAGGTATATCAGAAAGCGCCGCGCAGACGGCAAACCGCAAAAATGCAATCCCGGGCGGGACTCGCGCGATAAATTTGCGCGCCGCCGACACGCTTCTCCGGCATTTTTAGATTATTAAGACGCTCCGGGTGTGATGGTCACGTAGTTTATATATTCTTGTATCTCATGCGCGCCCCGTCCGCAGAGCTCATTTGCCGCAGGTGTGCCACATCACGCAATAATGAACGATTCACACGGAATCCCATATAAATTGCCGGTCCGGAATCTAAGCACGTCGCAGATTATTTTGGTTGATTTGTCGCATTACTGCTGAAAATAAAAGTTTTGATTACATTTGTTATTATAAATTATTTGCATGCATAGTAACTACATTACGTCGACGTAATTTTAAATTATTTACTACGAATAAAATACTACACTCGCGTTCAATTACTTTGATTGTGCCATTGTAACGAATTAGATAAATCATTTATATACTATACGTTCGAATTGTATACCGAGGGGTTCAATTGCGTTTAATTAAAATTCATAATTGCCTCACTGAAGATCTATTATGTACGGTCGGGACACGTTTTCATTGATTGCATCGAGTCAGCCTCCCTCTCATTCAATCCGCGTATTTGTTCAGTCCCTATTGATATTCCATTCGTTCGTTCGTTTATCGACTCCCTGCGGCTGACAATGTCGCGTGCATTCAAACTAAAAAAAAAATGCCGTTTGCTTGCGTCGCGTGCGTAAAGATGCATTCACGCGGCGCGCGAAATTCAAGCCCGGCCGTAAACAACCAGGAGATCGCTATTTATGGCAGCCTAATTAATTCCTATGTGTTTTCAGGCACTTCCCATGCAAATACCCCCGCCGTCACTTTATGGGTCCAGGCGCGTTCGCCTTAATATAAATGATCTGATAAAACGCCAAAAATCGTAGCTCGCTCTTCTTAATTTTTGTTTTGCGTTGCTTCTGGCGTAACCCAACACTCCGTCTCGCTCTTATGCGTTATAAGACACGTATTATAAAAAAAAAGGACGAAGGAGAGCGTCGAAAGTGATTTTGCGTATATATAACGCGCGAGCGGCGGGCGCGAGGTATTTCGCGCCCAGTGTCTCATGAATATTCATACAGGAGAGCACGACATTCTTAGAAATCCCGGAGATGCGACGCTGCATATGTATATATGCGTGCGATATATATTATGCGTGTGTCACGTGTATAAGCATTGCCACCCTCCGCATGATCGACCGGCTTACGCGAGACGTATTACAAGAGGTACTGCGTTATACAAGGAAATTGTTGTTTCCGACGTCTTGTTTATATAATATACGTATACTTTTAAGGGCTCGTGAAAGCTCATAATGAGATAAAAACTTTTAATGCGGTCGATTAGCCAAAGTTTACTTTACATAGTAAATTGCAAGAAATGTTTTAAAAGTTATTATTAAAAGTTGTAGCTGTAAGACACTCTCCATGAACTTTCATTCATTTTACTCGGCCATTTTCTCGAAATACACTTCTCATTTCATTTAAAAACATAAAAGATATTGGAAAAAAATTCAGAGCCCGGCTAAAACCGGCGCGAGGAGTAAAATTCACCTCTTATAAAGTTTCCGGCCTTGCCATTACACCCACATCGAGCCGCGCGCGCGTCGTAAAATAAATCCGCGCTCGCGATCCTCAATTGCGTATAAACCTAGCGCACACTGGCACTCGAGCGCGCGGCGCAAACACAAAGATCGAATTCGAAACCAGTCGCTCTCTCACACACGTATCTGTATGTGGGTTTG
>JAPYZO010001613.1:0-35002 GCA_030522905.1 Torymus flavipes
TAATATGGATGTATATTGTTAAACAAATTTGTTGCTAATTTTTAAGCAGCTTGCGAAAAATAGTACAATTTCTCTTCAATATTTTTATTGATTTATAATTGTCAGTATCGTTGTATTCTTTTCGAGAATATAGCGTGGGCTCTAACTTTGAATTTCACTCATCTGTGAATAGAGTGAATAGAAGACTACATAATTTTCTTTTGATTGAAATCAGAAATGTCAATGAAGCTGAAGTTAGCAGGCAGGTAGATGAGGAAAGCAGTCGTTCTCAATCAAAACGTAGAATCACCGGAAAATGCTTTTTACTTCGATAAATATCTAGCCAATGATGATAGTATTTTTAGTCAATTCTGACTAGATCCGTTGGGAGCAGGGAAGAAAATAAATTTTTCAAGATGTGTGATGGTATCTACAGCCCTAAATGTACATCTGACAGAATTTGAAATTTTGAAAATTCTTCTGGGTCAGGCATTTAATTGTTCGCAGAAAATCAGAGACAAAGTAGTCTATTTGTTTGTTGTGTTAACATCTATGTTTTATTCTTTTACTTTTCATTCTAACGCGTTAGGGGTCAGTATCATAAGGGAGGAAGTACCCTTTGATACAATTCAAGACGTAAGTGAATCAAATCTCCAGCCATACTTGCTTGACGTAGCATTTAAAATAATATTCAGAGACGGGCTCGAAAATCGTGACATAAATAAATTGAAATTTAAAACAAGATAATATAGTGGTCTTCATGACTGTTTGAAAAAGTTTGACAAGAATACTGTTTGCATAGCAAGTGAAATATACATGAAATCATTTCTCCATAAACATGCTTTCATCAAGGAAGGTGAGCCAATAATGAAAAAAGTTAAAGTAGTATTTCCTTCTCAAAATTGGAATTATCAATTCGGATCCGATTCGCCCTATATTAGTAAGTTTCATTGATTGCTCATACGTTTATATGAAGCAGGAATACAACAACCAACTGCAAGAGAACAGAAAGTCGAGAAAATGAAGGAATACAGTGTTGAGAGTGAAATAGTTAATGGCAAAGCATTCGTAACACAGCTTATATCGATGGTAGCAATTGGATATTTGGTAGCTTTTCTAATTTTCGTTATTGAACTACTGTATTTCTTCGGAAAATCTTTTTCTTCTAAGAAAAGCATCAAGAAAGTTAAGAGGCATTTGAGGATCGATGGATTTATCAAGCAGTTTACAAATAAAATACGTAAAATAAAAAAATAAATTTGTGAAAAAATATTTATTGCTTGAATTCTAAAAATAAGGTGTGTTAAATAAAAAATGTCTTATTTACTGTACGAGGAGTTTAGTTAGCTGTTATTTGAAAAATCGATAAAATATTGATCTAGAACGCGTCGAAGTATACCAGTACATTCTCTCATTGTACCCTATTCAATCGCATGCCGCAAAACCTACCCATTACAATAGAAAATTTCAACGCCGTCCCTAACATTCTCCTTGGCCAATTCACATCCCTCCTAAAAAAACTGTCGCCACAAACGAATCGTAAAACCGCCAGGGCGGCTCTCTTGATTTACAGCCGAAAACTACACTCGGACGCTACGTTTTTCCGGCGTGCGCTAAATTTCGATGATTACACCGCTCGCGCGGAAAACGCGGTCGCGTGATTACGGTTTTCGCGATTCTAGATCGGCCGTAAATAATCCTGCCGGCGCGTATGATAATTACATATGATTAGCGCGAGCACGAGATGAGGAAGTGACTGCGCTTTATTCGGGCCCCGGTCGAGATATAATGCGCGGGGACTGCGACTGAGATCGCGGGGCTATCGTAACTCACCCGAGCTGTCCTTCTTGGCGTCGTTAAAGGACTTTTTTCTTCGGGACAGGGAGAAGATGAGAGATCTTGAGAGGTTTTTTGAGTGGAAAATTGTTGCGAATGGTTTAGATGGAATTGTGATGCGCCCTTTTTTTTTGTTTTTAACTTTTTTGGAATGAGGTATTTTAAACATTCTTAGATAAGAGATTTTCAACTCGGTTCTCCGAATCCAATTGGAAATCCTCCTGGAGCATTTGACTAATTTTTCCTGTATAAAAAGCACATTCAGGGATTTATGACTCATAAAGCCGCTGACAAAAGTTAGTTTTTGACTTTAAAACTGGGATAAATAATTATGTAAAGCAATTAGAATATTATAAGTTTGAAGCAGCTCGCTAGAACTAAAAATGTACCATTTCCTTTACATAATTATTTATCACCGCTTTCATGTCAAAAACGAACTTTCGACGGAGACGTTACGAGTCATACAACCTTAACTGCATCTTCACACGTTTCAATACGATCCACTCTTAAAGTAAACAGTACTAAACCCAAGTCTAAACCCCACCCCTCGAATTAAAAAACAAAAAAGAAAAAATCCTCGAATTCGCCCACATCTATACCAACACGCGCGCGCGCGTCGCCGTAACTCACGCTGATTTACGCCGTAATTAACCACCGAACTGGTCTCTAAAGACGCGCGCTCGACCGGGTAATTAATCGCGCATTCCGCGCGGCGGAGATAGACCATCGGCCGTTTTAAATATGCGCGCGAGATAATGGACCGTTAAAGCGCGCCACCGTGCGAAAATTAGCGCTGCGTTTACGCGGGTTTGTGTGTGACTCGCTTTTTTCGTCGCCGATGGGGGCTTAAGTAATGTGGGAACGGTTAACGTGTGATTTGGTCGTCGATAGGTTATGGAGGATAGCTTTAAGGTTGTTAATGTTTTGAAAAATTTTATTTATTCTTAAGATGGGGAGCGCCAATACTTTGAATTTGAGTAAGTACACTAATAAAAACCCTATATATACACAGCGTCTCGCATTCCTCAACCGTCACGCTGTATTTTTGGACAAACAGTGTTCGGATCCCGAATTCCCCGACTATACACGTATCACCCGTATCGTCGACATTCCCATTCGTCCATCCACGGCTGGGCTGCGCCAACAAACACACAGCCGCGCGCGCACGTGAATCGTCGCGAATCGTATATCTCACCCCCGCGTGGCGCGTCGAAAGACGAACCGCCTCGTTTATTTGGCCCTCGTACACTTCGTTTACGCTCAGGAACGTATACTTTGTGGAATTGTCTTCCTGGAAAATATAACGCGCGGTGGGTCCCTGAACTTGATTTTGCCGCGGCTATAATACACACACACACACGCGCGCGTTGATAAAGAATTAATGGCGTTCTATTTTCTTCGAACAAAGTTCGCGGCGGCGGCGGCTCTTCTTTATGGGGATAATTGCACCCGCGCCTCTCGAGTGTGTATACTGACCTCGATATATATGGCATGTATCGCGCACAGTGACTTTTTGAAACTGCAGCGCTTGTTTTCGTTCTGCGTGCGGTTCGAGAAATCGATAAATTTTGCGGCGCCGAGTGGCGGAAAGAAATTATATCTGTTTATTATTTCTTCCAATCTCTGTATAAGAGCGCAATTAATGCAGCTATTTTTCGCGTTTGGCGTGCTTTATGAGCGCGGAGATTCTTTTCTATAACGCGAAGACAAAGCGAGAACAGATTTACGCGGTGAGAGGTCCGCGCCAGATGAGTTATATCGCGGCATTGCCCAAGATATGTATATTTGTCGTTAAAGAGTTTGCACTTTATTCAACGCTTTCTCTATTTATAGAATTTACAACTATGGCGCGTTTCTTTATCCTAACGAATACGCGGCTGTGTTACAAATATTCGATTAATTCGAGGCTCGATCCGCTATTATAATAACTAAAATCGACAAAAGGAAAAGACTATTCTTATCGGGGGACGAAAAAGCCTCGTAAATCGGCGTGAATTATCCAGGCCCGAGTAAGAGAACAGGTCTTCCACCTCGTCGCGAATAAATTGTGTGTGTGTATATTTTTAACAATTTCCACCGGCGCGCACTGCTGCTGCTGACGTCAATAGACATGCGGCAGCAGCCCGCGTTTGTCTCGCCGATCGCAATAACAATAACGCGTTAACGGCCCTGGGATAGCAGGCGCAAAACGAGCCCTAAGCGAACGGCGATGACATACTCGTCACGATCGGGCGCGCTCGAGATCGGCTGCTAATTGCCACTGGATCGACTATTTACTAGGGCTTTTATTTTATTTTTCTGTTTACCTTTTTCCGGTGGGTATAGAGAGAGACTTTTATTTGAGGCATATATTGTCACCTTAATTGGCTATTGAAAAAGAGTAACGAAAACATTATCAAAGGTCGTATCTATGCACATTATTACGTTACTGGTAGGGTATTATATCGGAACACGTTTTCTGAGAAAAATCAAACATTTATATAAAGTGATATTGCATAAGATAATATTATTTTTTATGAAGAACAAAGAGAGAATTGTGAAAATGTCTATTGATAAAATAAATGACTTTGTGCAGATAATTTAGCATGAATATTTAGATATACATAGATGAATGATATTTTATCCATAATAATGGTTTCAATAATGAAAATTGAAAGAGAAGTTGTCTTTATACATGAAAGTAAAACTTATAAATTGATTGACGATAAGCTAACATTATTTTTCAAAAGTCAAAGGGATAAGAAAAATGTTGCTTAAATTAATATCTTCTCGAAAAGTGAAATAAAAAATTTTTAGAAATAGAAATAAGAGTAACTAAAAAGAATGTTTCCTCTGTTCACTGGCAAACCTTTATAATGTATCAGAGGAAAAATAAATTTACTAGTCCAATGATATTAGCCGCGCTTTTAATCCACATGACAATTCACGTTGTCGACGACTACGATTTGCAAAGGCTCGTCCGAAAGAAAATGCTGTAAAATTTCTACCCATAGTACGTCTCCTCGTACGTCAGGTTCTTCGGCATGAGATACGGATAGAGTTGCTCGAGGCGCTCGTACGGCCGAGTCATCCCGAGTATCAATTGGAAAAAACTCTGAATCTTCTTAAATATGTGATAAATCCCGAAGGATGTGAAGTCGAAAAGTGCGATGATCATAGATAGATAGGCCATGTTGGAATACGTTGATTTTTTGAAGTATTGTCGTTTCCTGATATAATATAGCTTTGTTCTGCGCGCGATGTCGTGTACATTGATTTATACAAAGTAGCTGTGTAAATTCATCGAGGGTAAAGAAGGACTCGTGTCCATCTAGCGGTCTCTTTACGAATCAGATGGAGAATTATCGCGTGTATGGCAAGCGCATAATTGAAAACTTATCTGATACCATCGATTGTATGAACACGAAGACTAGATGACTAAAACTTTGACATATTTGAAAAATATAAAAAGTCATTACTTTGAAAAAATTTAACTTCAATAAAAATTATATCTCTTGCTACTTAATGAATGAAAAATAATTTAAGATAGTTCAGGTTGCAGGCACAATTGATATTCGAAATATGTTGGCAAAATATTGCTAATTAGATAAATTTTGTATTGGTTATTATTCCAATGTAGAAAACATTTCCAATATTTGTGCTCATATGCTAAATTTTTGAGCTGGATAGTGGAAAATTTTATTGTTGAATAATAAATAGTCAAGATACAATAGTCATAATAATCAAAATATGGTTTTATTCCATGTTGTTTTAGTTCAGCACAATCCTACTACTCTACCACGAAAAACTAAACAGCTACACCCAATTTTCATACAATCAGAACAAATAATACACACGAGATATACACGCATCTTGCCACCCATCCCGTGAACCCGCGCACCGATCGCCAACACCGCGGCTTTCCGTAAACGATCTCACACGCGAGCTATAACAGAGTCACTTTCGCTACCGCATCCCGCGCGAGAAATCGATCTTGTGTGCGTGTGCGCGCATCTGGAGACAACCGCTCGTGCGCGTGTCACACGAGAGCCCACTAACATGCTGACAGAAGTCTTGTGACACAGTTTTGTCGATTTCATTAGAAAATCGTCGCTCCTGGGCTTCGAGAGAGAGAGAGAGAAAGATGAGGCGCGCTCTTATGAGAGCTGCGGTGATGAGAGATACAGTCTCGAAAGTGTTGGTAATTGTCTCGTGTTTCTGGTGACAAGTGTTAATGAAAAAACAAAAAAAAAAAAAAAAAAAAAAAAAAAAAAAAATACAAAGTAAAAGTAGTGGTGAAAGATTTTTTAAAAACGAGAAAATGCAATTAATCTTTTTTCTTCAATCAAATCCCACCACTACCGAAAAAGCTCTGCTATCAGCCGATTTCCGCGCACCGGGGTAACCCCATCCGCGCAAAAAAAGGCGTAGCCGCAACAACACGCGCGGATAACGATCACCCGTTGTACCTATAAACCATACTCGGCACACTTTCGCGCGCGCGTATACACGCAGGGGCCATCCAGATCGTATCCGCGTAATTGGCACTCTGCGCATTGTCCTTTCCTGCGAGCGAGCGCAAAAACAATTGTCGTGCTTTCACCTAAACACACAAGAGTGCTGTATGTGTCGCAGCAGCGAGGGCGGCAATTAGGTGTGGTACCACTACACGCGGGGCCGATGATTGCCGCGGAAAGAGAGCATATAAGTCGAGAGGGATGTGAAAGTTACCGAGTGCAGGCGGATTGAAGAAGCGGTTGAAGAAAATAAAAAGAATAGGATTTGCTGCGGTGGTTTGCAGCGGCTAATGGTCGACTGTTTCAGGTGTTTCGGGATCGAAGAGTTTGAAAGCTAGACTAATTGTTTCTAATTATTTATTTTTGTAGGGTTGGTAATATTTTTATTTGAATTGCGAATAAGTAGTTTTAATTAATATTTCTGATTTTATTCTTCTTCGGAAGCTGACAAACTGACTTTTCATATTTCAGCTTGTATTAAAATTTTATTATTCATTATTATCTCTTCTTTGAACTGATAAGCAGAAAAAATTCTTTGAGGATCCGGGTTGAGCATTGAGGAATAAAATCAGTAACAAAAATTAAGTAAAATTATAACATTCATTCTAAATTCCCCTCATACGATCACCGACGCCAAAATTTCCCATATACTTAACAAAATTATCTCTATTTTGCAATTTGGACGGCAATTTTTACCATAATCTCATACCCTTCTTCCATAAATTAAATTAGATCGTTCAGGAAGTACATCAAAGCGCCACTTAACGTATCACACAGACCTCAACGTACTTAGCATTCAATTTACCGATTATAGAGCACCGACGCGGCTGCAGCTCGAAAAATCATCATCCACGACTTCCAGCCGTGGAATTCACGTGAAAGTGTTTATCCTATATGCACGTTATACATATCGCTAATCGTAAAAATTGCCCGATAAAATCTGAGCGCGCGACAAGGGCCGAAAAGTTTGAGATCGGGCGATCGCGATCTCGTTTTCTCTCTCTCACCGCTGCAATTTATAAACAATTTCCATTGTTCCGTGCGGCGTTCTCATAGCTTTAATATTACAAGGAGGGAAAAGCGGGTATTACTTGCGCGCGCATATTATCCGAGCTAGGTATTAGCGACAATACACGTGTATTCCGGTAGGCAAGAGTGCGAAATCGATGGTATTTTCGTGCTGCGCAGCTATAAACTCGAAGCTATATTATTTTCTATAGCCACTGCAGCCACTAAATAATATAAATATTATTCATAACCAAAAATCATCGAAATAGCCGATATCTCGCTCACGATATAACCTCTTCTGTATATATTCTCTAAGGAAAAGAAACGAGAACCACGAGTGGAGCATATCTCCGCCGAGCATCGCTATAACCGCCCGCGGGGGCGGCAGCGGCGTCTTGCGCAACGCGCGACGGGGCGCAAGTTATGTATATACTACCGTTAGAACGCGAGCGAGCGATCGATTGCCGGGAAAATCGGCAAGGGCGAGAGGGATATTATCGCCGATCTGGATATATTATATCGTGATGTGATCGATGAGGAGGGATTAGCGTGGAGCAGTGTCGTTGGATTCTTCGGTTTGCATACTGAAGAATCAGGTTTAGCAAATAGGAAGATAAGTCTACATTTAAATAATCATTTATGTCATTTCACGTATTATATAGTGAAGTTTGACTTGTTCATACCACACCTCGGAAATTTCACCTCGCAAGAAAAATCCACCTTTTCAAAAACATTTTTTTTTTTTTAAATATAAATCCAACTCGTTTTTCCTCTGGAAAGTAGCAACGACGCGTATATAGTATCGCATTTCCGAGGCGCATGCGTATGTATACATGTACGCCGCCCACGACGCGGATACCAAAGACAATACGACTTCATCCGCGAAGTGCTGATGAATCGCGCCTGTGCGCGCAGAATTTCTACGAGTTGTAATCAGATGCGAAAGTGAAATTGCGGCTGCAGGTGATATATAGTGATACAACATACACGCGCAGAGCTGGTTTATACATCAATGTCGTGTGCCGAAATGAAAAGTGTTTGCGATTTTTTTTTGCAATACTCAAAATGATTTCCATCAGAAAAAGAAACCATAATTTCTTTGGCGCGTAACTCAACTTGTCAAAAGGACCATTCCATAAAAAACACGGTGACCCGAACAATACACCATCCGCCAACTAATTAATGTTGCCTTCGTTGCGTCCATTGTGATATACCTTTTTTGCGTGGGTGGACACGTTGCCAACAATATTACGGCGTCGCTTTCCGTTATCGATGATCGCGCTTACTCCCGGAGACGAGATAGAGTGTACAGTCGGCGGTGTGATAAACACGAGGGTTCATGGGACAAGAAGCCTTTGGCCGTTCGAACGTAATTGAAGACTGTGTGCCATAGCAGTTTAGATGTTATCCAGTTTAGAGGTAAACGCGGTGGTAAGTATAATACTGGCTGACATCTATGCCCGATAAAAGCAGCGACAAATATTATTTAGTTAATAAAACTGTGTATAGATGTACTTTCAGAGTAAAATTTTAGAACTTGTAGTGCGGATAAATAAATCTATTTATAGAACGCGATTAGCAACGTGTCTGAAAAATTTCAAAAACCCGCACCAAACCTGATTACGTCGTTACACCCGATCCACCGCCCCCTCATAATACCCCAATTACACACCTTTTCTCACCTCTGCAGCAGCAGCAGCCCACATCACCCACCCGGCGCGTAATTGCCTTCCTTCGCTGCGCGTATCACCTGTCTCCTCGCGCGCGTCTCAATCTCTCGCTCCGCCCGTAAATCGCTCCCTAAAAACGTTATTTACGCCCGGCGCAATAAAGATGCCTGAATTACGGGAGGACCGCACGGCGCTCTTTAGGGTTCGAGCTCGGAGAATCAATCCGCGGGGGTTCCAGATGATTGGAGAGTGGGATTTTTTTTTTGCTGGTGCAGGGTTGTTAAAGGTTTGGCTGCGAAATGGAACTATAAGTGGCTGGGTGCGAGTTTCGAGGTTGTTGGGTGATGGGAGAAAAATTATTTCTTTGAATTTTTCGCAAGAGGCGTAACGATCCGACGTCGCGTGTATGATGGTCAGAATCTTGGGTTGGACTTTGTAAAAGTAGATGTTTCACGTAATTATGTGATTAAAATTAATTTTTATTATAGTTAATTGTATGGCAATAAGAGATACATTTTCTAGTAATAAGCATACTCATTTATTTTCCGTATTATCCAACATCAGTTGTTTTTTTTTTAACAGTCATAAAATATTATTGAGGTAAATCTACGTCCAGATGCATCATTATACGATCGCAATGATAATCCTCTACTTTCCTTCGTACACTCCGCTTAGTGCGATAAACTCTACAGTAACAAAACTACCGGCACTCATAAACGCCGACATCGTTTCTCTCTGTCTCTTCACATGACAACATCCTCTCCGAGACGACGCATGTGTTTAACGAGTTATCGAGCACACTCAACGTTTAACACACTTTCCAGGCAAAAACCAAGTCACGATACGTAATCTCTCTTCGAAAGCGCGTCGTCAAGTGTCTCTTATCGCAGAGCGCGACGCACGTGGACGATTCAGAGTAATAAGCGAGAACCGTGAATGGGACACACGTTGATTCGGAAGTTGACTCTTGTCGTTGATTTGTGAAACGATGTGAAGGAATGACAATAAGAAAAAATGAAATATGGTATTTTTAATGCCACCTTCAAATAAAGAAACGGGAACGAGATTTCATATATATAATTGTGAAAAAGTAATACGATTTGAAGTATATCTCCATAAATTTCAAAAAACTTATGGAAATTAAATCCCACACCACGCGTCCAATTATTTCTTCATGAATGAAATTCCTTTCGACGCACCTGTACACAACACCCAACCTTCCACGCACACCCATCTGCATAAATTTCTCTCTTATCATTCCTCCCCTCTCTCCACAAAATCTTCCTATTTCAAAAGACTCCTAAACAGCATCTCGGCGACCTCTCGTGAAGTCGGCCATCATCATCATCATCATCTCCTCGCGCGCATTACATCGTTGCCCGCGGCGCGAAAGTGTCGTCCGTGCAGCAGCCTAAACTTTATACAACGGAAAATCCAGTTCCTTTTTTCGCGCGAATATAGCGAAGTATAGAAAGTCGCGTTGTCCAATGACGTCAGTGGGTGCTCCTTTATTTTAAATCTTGACTTACGCAATTTTTTTTTTAAATCCATAAATAAATGTCGCGTGGGATATGGATAAACTTTCGATGCGAATGTTATTTTGCAAGGATCACGCGAAAAAGAAAAAGCATGAAATTACGTACTAGTAAAAGTTACCGATTAATGTTGCAAATGCTTGAAAAGGCTAAACTTCAATTGCTTAGTAATTAAACCGAATCACCGCGCGGAATATATAATTGTTGCTGCTGCGAGAGCTCAAATAGCGTCGACCTTGATCGTTCAAACTGCGCGAGATACGACGCAAATACGAGGCTCTATTTCCGTGGCGGCTTTTCGGAGATAACCGATTCATCGAACACTTGGCGCGTGGAACCGAGAGATTTTGGGAAAGTACGCGTTTCCGCATGTCATTAAAATTTGGAATAATAACGCGAGAGGAGCTTCAGAGTTTTCTAGGAACGCGATGCGACTTTCCGGCTCTGGTTATTATTTGCGTGAAAGTGCGATTCGCTTTGTTTTAAGTGCGTCAGATGATTGCCATTCTGGAAACGATCGAGTTATTAGAATTTGAAGTAATAAAGGTTTTCGTATTTTAGTCGTTTATTGTAGAGATAAATGCTTTTTTTACTTAATTAATCAACAAATAATTTAAATAGATTAAATTTCTTAATCGGGATTTATCATCAATGACATAACGATCGTTTATTAACATTGACGAAGCGATTACAAATGCGTATTCACTCGAGTTTATTAATAGCGATATAAAGGTAATATTAGATTTCTATCTCGGCGAACGTTTATTTTCAAAACATTACTGCGTATGAGGACTTTTCTTCAATCTATTTATTATCTTTCTGACACATACTATGTGTTCAAACTGCATCGCTAATATTATTTGTTTATCCTTTTCGACGATACGCACCTTTCTGTAAAAAGATGCAGTTTCTCACATTAATAATTTCGCTCGTCGTTTTTCAACCGATCCAAATTTTTCCTTTCAGCAAATATCCACAACAAAGTAATCAAAGTATACATATCTAAAGAATCATTTAAAACCCATACAATTAAAGAAACCATCCTCTAAATTCAAATAAGTGAATGTACATAGTTGTTCACTCATTTGACAAAGTACATCACAAGTTATGCATTTATGCTACCAACATGTAACTAATCTTCACTTATCAGCCTTCCTCTCCGAATTTTCTATGAAAACAGTGAGATCCGGGTGAACGGTACATCTCCGTTGGGACGATAACGGTGACAATTAAAACCGCCCGCTGGTTATAAGCGAGATCTCCCGTTATACACGCGTGTGTATGCGGATTTTCGCGTTTTATTTTCTTCCGCTCGCCATAGTCACGATCGACGCGTGTTACGCCTCCCCCGCTGTGTCTTTCCCGAAGTTCGGCGTGGCGGACGTTGTTTATGGGCAGAGAGATGCTGGGAGCTAGCCGAGTATACGGGATTCGCGGCAATTTTTAAGGACAAATTATTGTAAATACATTTATTTTAGTCTTGTAAGTAAAATATCATTTTAATAGAGCTTATAATTGTACAGTCGTATTGTAAAGGTATATAAAAAGAACAGAAAAATACACTACGGTGCCCTAACACTTGCCTTCCTTGAGCACTTCGATACCTGAAAGAAGAATCGGACGTTAACAACGAGATGACGAGACATCTATAATATAAATGGGAAAACGATGTCTTACTAGATTTTTTGCACTTTTTCTGGCACTCCAGAGTGGAGAGGTTGACGTAAGTGACGCCGTCGCTACCACAGACGTGCCTGATGTCGTCGGTGGTGGCACAGGGGCATGGGTTTCCCTTCTCGTCCGTGAAGATGTCGGCGTTCACGTTGAGGGACATCAGACAGACGACGAGGACTGATACAGAGCGAAAATTTTCGTTCATTATTATTATGTAATTGTTATGGTTTGCCTTCGCGAAATTTTTTATTATCTCGTTGTTATTGCGAGTCAGTGCGGTTGATATAAATATATGATGAGACGTAAATAAAAATATACTTTATTGATAATAATTTTGTTATCGGAGTTCGGCTATCGCGACTGATATAATATGTATGCGTGTATCAAAAGTTTTTGTATTTCGTAGAGAATCGCGTTCTATTTTTTGTACGTTAGTCATACCTAATCTCTATAAGTCAACTGTAAATTCAACTGATTATTACAAGAGCAGTGTAAAGAATGCTTCAAGCTAACAAATTGTGACTATGCAATACATACACAGATGGAAAATAACATATTTTTCTAATTATATAAAATGCTAGTTAATACTTAATTAGATTCTTTGACACCACAAAAATAACAACTTTGATGCCAATATCTAATTAACAAAATAAATATTCTCCATTTCAAAGTACACCTATATGTAATAGCCAAATCACAGCAATCTTATAAAAAGCCGATTCAATGTTACAATACGATCCACTTACCGAAAGTAAGAACGACGATTGACTTAACCATTTTGGATGACTTGTCACTGCTGCCGTATAACACTCTAGCGATTAGATTATAGCTGCTTCACTCGACACACGACTATGCGACACTGGCTGCGACGGCTGTTAAATACTACGCTCGCGACACACGCGATCACATGAGTAGTCTGGTCTTCCCCACCCACGTCGCTTCGTGAATTATGATGCAAATGACTACAAACAACAAATCGATTTTTCGGAGTAACACATTCCAGGAATACGAAGAGCGCGTGTATTATAATATTCGCTCTGTGACGATGAAAAACGGGACCGAGGTCGATGATGGTTTTGGCCCTGTCGTATTGCTTTTTTGGTACCTAGGTGATAACAGAAGGCTCGGTGCCCGGTCGTTGCGCAATTCGTAAACATCTATTTAAAATTATGGTGATTAGCGGGATGATTGTGAAAGGATTGGAGATTTGCACTGCAGATAAGCGGCAATTAGTTTATGTTAAAGATTTAATTGGCTTGTACTTGTAAAGGTTGATTTATTTTCGTGGCGCAGAAGGTGGTATTGATTTGTAATTTTATTTTTTATTGAAAATATGAGATTGTGGTCGAAGGTTATTGATGAATTTATTAAGTATAGGTAAAACTTTAGTGGTGTTATTGTTATTATTGTTATTATTTTTGAGTCCAAATTATATTGTTACAATAAAACATCATGTACTTGCTGGTTAAGTGTTTTATTGATACAACATCCATGATTTATTATGATTTTTTTGTTAGTGTATTCATTTATTTCTTCTCATACCATTGGTACAAAGAGAAATCATTTAAATTTGAATAAGAAAATGAGTATGGTGTAGTTTACTCATTTTATAATATCTAAATTGCATCGTGATAAAATATTTTCTATGTTTCTATAATTTGTTGAATCCTATGAGGAAACTTCCTCACTTTGTTTTATAAAATATTAATTGTTTAGAAATATTAATATGATTATAATGCATTTTTAATACATTTATTCAGACATTAATGTTTAACATTCGAAGGAACTGTTATCGTTTTGGTAACGCGTAAGGAATTCTTCTGAAAATTGTTCTATGTATTGTTATTAAAAAGTTGCAGTATTTTTCGTGAGCGTTCCAAGTCGTATGCACGCAGTAATATGTGTACCGTAGCGCGCGGCCTTCAACAACATTTATCGTAACACTCACGACAAATTCTATTTAGCATGAATGCATAGAGAGTTGCAATTTTCCCGAAAACTTCAATAGGGGTAGGAGTAGGTAACGAAATTCGAAAATTCTTAGCACAGTTTTTTATTTAAAAATACAGGTTTAAAATTTAGAAAAAAAAATTATCTCTAATTTGCTATTTTATTTAATAACAATCTTTATTACAATTTCGTTAAGGCTTGTTACATTTCTAATACACCCAAGTTTATTGTATAAAAATTTCTTAAGGAAATATTTCAATTGAACAAAGTCCTTACATGTTGAACAGAAAACTACTTTTCATTCTACTACGATTCATTTCCCAGCTGCCAACGTTATCTGCACGGTCCATACTTAGCAATAGTGACATCTGTAAGTAAAAGATGAAAATAAAGTAAAAAATATTAATTATAAATCATAATTAATACTTAATATAATTTCTATGTACAAAACTAATCGATTCTAATATACCTATATAAGTATAAGTAAATTTAAATAATAAGTCAGAGGATTGAATATAGTAACTGGTCGGTACACAAATGACCTGTTCTGCCAACAATTAAATAAAATTATCTCGCAACCGTGTTAATGAACAGAGACGCCTCGAGTTTATAAATATCCAATGCAACTACAAAAATATTACTCACTCGATCGATTGCACTTGTTCTCGCAGTCCAGAGAGCCTTCATTGGGGTAGGTTATCCCATCGGAACCGCAAACTGGGCTCAGATCTATATTGATTAGGCAGTCGCAATCGTCTGTGACGACTCCCGCCGCTCGGGAGTCGACTCCTGGCGCGGCTTCCGCGAGGAATGAGTATGATAGGAGCACTGTGAATATTTAATTACAGTTACTAGGATGATTGAAATTCGGCGCCATTGATTAAGAGATTTTTAAATTTGGTGTTTTTGTTTATCTTTAGTAGATGAAAGATTAAAATATGTAAAGTGTGATAAGAATTATTATTGTTTGAGATAGGAATTTTAAATGAGTGTGTAAAGTATGGAAAAATTGTTTTCAATACTTCTCTGCAGAACGAAAATGATTGTAAAATGGTTGATAAAGAATGACGTATAGATCCAACTTTACGTCGAGGTGAAGAACAATAAAAGTTATTACTCACCGCACAGAACAACCAGAGCCGCGACTTTCCTCATTTTTACCGCTGCTATTGACAATTTAAAACACGCTGGCACTTCTGGGGCCGTCAGACGAGAGCCGATCTCACACTGCGAGTCGCTCGATCTCGTACAACTATTTATATAAATAATTATCTCAACGAAATGATGTATGTAGACTCACCCCACTTATTAAAAATCAGCAATGGTTTCACCCATTTCAATAAAACATGTGCGTATAACCAAGCATAGAATTTCTACAGCGGTCGTAAATAATCACCGAATGTGACGCGTCAAGGGAGTACGCGTCTGTCTGTTATTATATTTAACCAGGTGATGGTTTCGAGAGGAAGGTTTTATTTCTCATGTTACTTGCAAATACCAAAACGTACTTGAATGCTTTGTAAATCTATTTATTTTATTCTTGTAAAGGAACATATCATTTCAGAGCTTATAATGTACAGTCGTATGGTGAACTTAGAAAAGGAAAAGAAAAATATATGGTACAGAGCGGTACCCTAACACTGGCCTTCCTTGAGCACTTCGATATCTGAAGAAAGAGAGAACCAATCGAACGTTGATAACGCTGATTCTGGCACTTTAGAGTCGAGTGGCTTAGGTACTTAGGTGACGCCTAGTGTTGTAAGTATGACCGAGATGTCGATAAAATTTCCATCAGAAGTTTTTATATGTAAATCTTTAGCGGCATTATTTTTGGATCCAAGTATATTTCCGCATTAAAGTATTATTGAAAAAATATTCTTTTGTATTCACCGGTGAATTTTTTCATTTATAAAACAACGATGATTTACTATGATTTTTTATCGGTATATTATTATTTATTCCTTTTCATACCACCGATACAAAGAGAAATTATCAACTTTTAAATGAAAAAGTTAGTACTGTGTAATTTACTGACTTAAGACCCCTAAATTGCATTGTCATAAGATAATTTTGGTTTCTTTAATTTGCTACATTAAACCTTTTATTGAAATATTAATACATTTATAAAACATTTTTAATATATTTATTCACACAATTGTTTTTAACATTATCAGAAACTGTTGTCGCTTTAGTATAAAAACCAAATCGATATACAATATAAAATCAAAAATAAGTAGATTATACTCCAGTTTTTCTACAGCATTTGCCACTATGAGCGATTTCAACACCTGAAAACCAAAATAGATAGAGAAAATTTTTAGAATCAAAATAATACCTACTCCAGAAATACGAAAAAGAAAAATGTTTCTTACGCGGCTTTTTCGGGTTGCATTCATTTCTGCATCTGACCGTACCCTTGTTGGGGTAGGTGTTACCGTCCGTTCCGCACTGAGGGTCATATTCCAGTGTTGTCACGCAGGGACAGGTTTTGTCTTTGGCGTCAACCATCAGGAAGCACGCGAAAAGCACTGAAATTGAAGATAAAGCAATTTTTTAATTGAGGGGGTCTTAGACTTAGAGGTATAAACTTTTAAGATCAAAATCACATAAAAAAATATTTAAAAATAAAATATAAGTAGGCATTATTTCTGAAAAAAAACGCCCAAGCCCATAATATCTAGACTTTTTTTACTCAGAGATATTGCAATTCTAAGATTTTATCTTTGGTACAACTTTCTGAAGCCAATATTTCATAGATCTTCATGAGAGGGAGCCTAAATTACTTGTAATTCATGCAGTTATGGATCTACGAGTTGCAGATATTAAAGATTTTTGTGTAACCAATTTTTTTAATCACAAAAGTCACAAAAATTCCTTAAATTGAGCAATTAAAAGTGGTTTTTCAATTGAAGAAATTACTTAATCAAGTAATTTCAAGTAATTTAAGTGCCATCCTATGAAAAATCCATGAAATATTAGCTTCAGAAAGTTGTACCAAAGCCAAAATTTTAGAAAAGCAATATCTCTGAATAAAATAGGTTTAGAGATTGTGTCTTGGGCGATTTTATCAGAAATAACGCCTATGCTTTTAGTATATAATTAAAAAATGTACTTAAAAAATATTTTTCAACTGTATGTAACAAATTTAACTTACCTAACGCAAGAGTAACAGTTAATTTCATCATTGTTTAAAAAATTAAATGCAGTAAGATTTTATAGAAAAACCAGCCGATCTTTCGATAACGGCTTTTTATTTCAGACTAACGTAGGTACAAAATTTCCTGATGTATTTATACAATGTTATTGGCCTTGCTATATTTGTACATGTAAACTCGTAATTGTGGTATCGTTAAGATTACGTTTATTTACAGCTTCATGCAGAATTAGTTGGTTGAAGGGAGTACGCGGAAGGATAAAGCGCACCGAGCGCTTTCTCCCACCTACGTCTGTTATTTCACCGATCGTCCTCTACGTGGATGACGCAGCGCAACGCCTACGCTCTGTTCTTCCGGGACCGCCAAGCGATACGCATCTTCTGGCTATCGTTTACTTCAACTTCGACGTAGCCCTCCGCAAACCGATAAGTTCACTTCATGTTTCACTTCTTACTCTCTCTCTCTCTCTCTCTCTCTCTCTCTCTCTACGCAGTACACTCACGCGTTTAGTCTTCAAAACCTGTAATACTAACATTTTCTCACCCTCACATCTGTAATACAAGAATCCAAATAAAATCATAGCATATATATTTGCTTTAACGTTACTCAACTTTCACTACTCCGATTTCGACATCGTAATCGGCATCGGTACGCGACTTTATACCTCAAAAATATACATAAAAATATAATTTAAATACCTACTTGGCTCCTCTATTTTGATTTATAATCAAAATATAATCAATCAGTCTGTAATAACCCACTGGATTGAAGTATCAATTTTTGTACATCACTGATGTACTGAAATGCCTCGACCAAATGAGCTCAAATTTGATGGAGATCTTCTTTATATGTGCACTGTTAAAGTGAAGCAGATTTTAAAAATGGACCCAATCAATTTTTACATATAGAAATACATGGAAATTTTATTTAAAAATCATTAAAAAATTATTCAAAGGTGTATATTAATGGAAGAATCCAACTTTTTCAATATCTGCTTCACTTAAGCAGTGTAGATACATATAAAGAAGATCTCCACCAAATTTGATTTCGTTCGGTGCAGACATTTCAGTGCAGCGCTACGTACCCTGAGGTATATGCAAAAATTGATAATGTAGTGGTTATAACAGACATATAAATCAAAATAGAGAAGCCAGGGAGGTGTTAAAATGTTGTTTTTTATGTATATTTTTGAGGTATAAAGTTGTGTTTGATATAGATTTGAAAAAATAATGATCTGACTAATTATATACTAAAATCTATTTTTTCAGACTTTGACCCAGGCTTGCTCTTTTAAACGCATAAGGAAGTCTTCTGGAAACTTCCACTTCTCTATGTATTATTATATAGCGTCTCAAGTCTTGTAACACTCACGAAACATTCTATATAGTATCGATTTATAGAAAGTTGTAACATCCATAAGGGAATTTTGTAATTCTAAACAAATCGCTAAATTCGAAAATACGTGGCACAATTTTCTCATTTGAATATACAGATTTAAAATTAAAAAAAAACGTTCTAAAACTCGCCATTTTGTTCCATAACAATGTTTATTATTATTTCGCTAAGACTTGTAACGCTCCTTCCTTAAACACTTCAATATCTGAAGAATTTCTAATAAGGGTAAATAATGTCTTACTAGATTTCTTGCACTAGTTGTGGAACTTTAGAGTCAAAAGGTTGGGGTAGGTGATAACTAGAGTTTAATGTATGATCGAGATAAAAAAAAATGTCGGTAAAATTCCCGTCACAAGTTTTTATATGTAAATCTTTAGCGGCATTATTTATTTATTCCTTTTCATACCAGCGGTACAAAAAGAAATTATCAAAATCTAAATAAGGAAATTAGTACTGTGTAATTTACTAATTTTATGACCCCTAAATTGCATTGTCATATGATAATTTTGTTTTCTTTAATTTGCTGAATCTTGTGAGGAATCTTCCTTACATTAAAAATATTAATAAATTTATAATTCATTTTTAATTTATTTATTCACACAATTATTTTTAACATTATAAGAAATTGTTGTCACTTCAGTACAAAAATCAAATCGATATATTATAGTGTAAAATTAGAAATAAGTAGATTATGCTTCATATGATCCACGGCATTTGCCTCTATGAGCGATTTCAACATCTGAAAACCAAAATAGATATAGAGAACATTTTCAGAATCCAAATAATACCTACTCCAGAATAACGTAAAAGAAAAATGTATTTCTTACGCGGCGTTCTCGGGTTGCATTCATTTCTGCATCTGAGCGAACCCTTGCTGGGGTAGGTGATACCGTTCGTTCCGCATTGTGGGTCGTATTCCAGAGTCATTGCGCAGGGACAGGATTTGTCTTCGGCGTGAACCATCAGGAAGCCCGCAAAAAGCACTGAAATTGAAGATAAAGCAATTTTTTAATTAAACTATTTGAAGTACCAAGCATACCGTATATCAATGCTTGATTGAAAACGACATAGAAAATTTTATAAAAGTTAAAAGTCTATACAGAAGGCTAAAAAATTAATGAATAGATGTATAATGGTTGTAGGAAAAATGCATTAATCCGTACATAAGATAATTATTTCAAAATTTACCAATACTGCACTGCGTACTTATAAAATTTTTTTCAACTGTATGTAACAAATTTTACTTACCTAACACAAGAGTAATAGTTAATTTCATCATTGTTTAAAAAATTAAATGTAATGTAAGATTTTATAGACAAACTAGTCGGTCTTTCAGTAACGGTTTTTTGTTTCAGACTAACGTGGATACAAAAATCCCTGACGTATTTATACAACGTTATTGGCCTTGCTATATTCGCACATGTAAACTCGTAATTGTCGTATCATTATAAGATTACTTTTATTTACAGCTCCAAGCAGGCTTTAATTGATTGCGTGCAGAGAAAAAATAAACAGTAACTTTATTATGTAAACGTTTTATTTTATTGAAATTACAACTTGATAAATTGATCTATAATATTGAATTCTTCGGACGTCAGAAAAAAGAATGAAGATTTCTAATGTTTTCTCAATTGGCAACTGAAGAATTTTCAAAGAAAAATTCCTAGATACCGGGTTATACCGCAGATTATCAAAATTATGTTGTCATTGTTACATTTGCTCTTTTCCCGGAAAACATATACAATTAAGCTTTAAATGTAATTGCTCTCATTATATGCCCGAGTGCCAATAGCTCTTGTAATAGCATTTTTTGTATATAGTCTTTGCTGATGCGTATACTGTTCCATATGCAATAATATGTACCCAGATAAAAACAGTTGTTTCTTTTAAAGTTTGTCCCATAGAATCAGAATATCTAGGCCGAAATTTAAAAAAAGTGGTAGAGAACATTGCGTAAACAAAAAGTATTTGTTTACGCAATTAAGAAAACGTTATTGTTTTATTTCAGAATAATATTTTTATGAAAATTTAAGTTATCTTAAGACGAAATGCGTCTTAGCATTATTTTAGTAAAATTGGTACCTATGCTAAAAGTTATTATTTTTTTAAATTTGATTTTCGCTTTTTTTGACAACTTTGTTTAACAATCACATTGGAAAAACAAAACTTTTCTTGAAACTGAAAGTTTCCTCTTATTTTTAGATATGAAAACTATCATTTTCATTAGCATTATTTTCAGTTTTACGTTGTTAAATATTTATTTCATTATTTAATAAAAGCTGTTTTTTTTATATTTCTAAGCGCTATTTCAGTATACGGTAAGAGTATCCGCAAGATTATATTTGAAAGTTAAACTAATATTTGGCAATTGATGCGATTGTTAACATAAAAATTAAAAATGATATTGGCAAATTTTTTTATTCCTGTAAAGTGCAGGAAGAATAATTTGTAATAAAAAAATTGTAATAATTTGTAATAATATAATAATTATAATAATTAAATTTAATTAAATTTTATAATAATTTAATTTGTAATAATAATTTGTAATCAAATTTGTAAACGGACAATAAGACGGACAATTTTTCGATTTCTTATCAAAATTATTTGCATTTTGGGAAGGGTAAGTTAGTAATTAGCACAAGAAGTTAAAAAAATGTTTAATTCATTTGTATTTACATAGTGTCTATATATTTATGTTAAATAAATAAGATAAGTCAAAATTATATTTTTTTTATGTTTGCATTACACTGCTATTTTTTCGAAAATAAAAGGTCACTTGTTGTGTAAAATGTTATGTATCCGTCTCTCCGGAAACAATAATTTCACCGTAATAGCAAGAGATACATCGTGCGATATCTTCAAGACTATCTGCTTATCCAAGGCTTTATGCAAGGATTTATGTTAAAGCATAGAAATATTATGCGTATATAAAGTCAGTGTGAACTAGAACGGTGCTTATAAAAGTAGAACGAGTGGTGATAGCATTTTACCAAAATATACATATAATTTTTTTTTTAATATTTGATTGGCCAAAAAATTTTTGACACCTCATAAATTTGTATTAAATATCGCTGTGTAAAAAAGCAATATTTACATCTAAACTACAAATCATATCACGTGTATTTTTCTTTTGATCAGACAAAAAACGAATATTATATATCTGTGTCTGACGTCACTCACTTGAGTAACAAATAGCTGACTATAAATACAGTAAAAACTTTTTGGTCAGCTGATGCTATCAGGTGTTCGTTGAAATATGTCATCGTGCTTCATTGTGGTACGTATTTATAAACATTAGATAATTAGTAGATGATGGAGTTTTTGCATTGTCCATGTTTCAGCTGTCAATGACCTTTTCAGCACAATCCATCGCGGACAATAGCGATATCTGCAAGTAAAAGATAAAATATATAAAATAAAAACAGAAATTAATTTGAAATCATAATTAATAGTTTTCTCGTACAAAACTAATCGATTCTCAAATATATGAATAAATTTGTATAATTTTTCCATAATGGAAAATCCCTCAGTCAGAGGATACAGTAACTGGTCGGTACACAAATAACCTGTTCTGCTAACAATTAGATAAGATTATCTCGCAAACACGTTAATTAACAAAGAGGACACTAGAGTTTATAAATAACAAATGCAGCACGAAAAATCACTCACTCGATCGGTTGCACTCATTCGCACAGTTTAGGGTGCCTCTGTTGGGGTAGCTTCTTCCATCGGAACCGCAAACGGGCCTCAGTTCCAACGTCGTTATGCAGTCACAACCGTCTGCGTCAACTCCCGCCGCTCGGAACTCGACTCCTGGCGCAGCTTCCGCGAGGAGTGAGTATGACAGGAGCACTGTGAATATTTGATTACAGTTACTAGGATGATTTAAATCTGGCGCCTTCTTTTAAGCATTTTAACATTTGGTGTTTTTGTTTATCGTTATAGTAAATGAATGATTAGTCACCGCTGCTTCTAAGCAGTATAGACAAAGCCAAATAAAATAAGAAGAAGAAGAATGAAAGATTCAACTATGTAAAGCGTGCATGATAATGATTATTATTGTTTTAGGTTAGATTCGTCTTAATGAAGAACCATCAAGGTAGGTATTACTCACCGCACAGAATAACCAGAGCAGCAACTTTCGTCATTTTTACGGCTTTTATTGACAATCGGAAAGACGCTCGCACTTATGGGACCGTGAGGTATGCTTCAGACGAGCGCCGATCTCACACTGATTCGCGCGATCCCGTAGAACTGCAGTACTTATATATAATCCTCCGGCGAACGGACGCGCGAGTCGTCGACTCTCCCCACTTATTATAAATTACAATGGTTTTACTCATTTAAATAAAAGATTCGTGTGTATCATCGAGCATATAATCCCCCCGGCGATCGTAAATAATCGCCGAAAATAACGCGCCAAGGACGCGCGCTCTCGTGTGTCTGCCCGCCTTTCCAAAAATCGGCGTGGATTTTTCAAAAATCTCGTGACGTTTCGCGGGCTTTGTTTTTGCGCGTACGCGTGACCGCAGAGGATAACGGTCGTGGTGGCTGCTTTTGGGAAGCTTGAAAGAGAAAGTGGTTTACGCTGCTGCTGATGACGATGATAAAGAATTCAGAGGCGTGTTGGTTTAGAAGAGCCGATAAAAGAGACATTTTATGGCTCGAGGATCCCGAATTTTCCATTTTAAATGATGCTGTTGGAGGAACGTGTGACTCGTGTGAATACATTACTGGTTTCATTGACATTGGCTGTTTTCTTTTTTTTTTTTTTCTTGATTCGGGTAGATGTCGAATTGGTGTCAGAAGAATAAAAGGAATTCAATTGCAGCTTGATGTGTTTTAAGCGATTATTGATTGAGGTGGGATTGAATTGGATGGATTATTGATTGTTATTTATGAGCTTAATTAAAAGAGATAAATTTTATATGAATAAATTCAGCGTCCGAGTGAGAAATGTAAGATAAAGGCTTAAATAATAAAAGGGTATTCGCATTGCTTGTAAGTAACTGTAAGACCAAACAATAATTAGATAAAAACTTTGAAAATATTTTCAATTACTTTGACCTTATATTATACGTTTTTATACTGTTCAAAGATCTAGGCTCTTTGAAAGATAAATTAATTAGTAAAAGGCGTATTACGAAACAGAAAAGTCATACAACGTGAACATCATTTTTCCATACAAGTGAAAAGATGATGGAAGATTAAAAATCTTTAATTAAAAACATTTTTATTCATAGCCGTAACTAACTACCTAGTTATTTATCAACTCACTTGGACTGAGTCAGAAGTATTGGCAATAATTGTAGATACAAGTATAATAACAGTAAAAGTAATAATAGCTAAACAAGCACGTTATTTCAATACCTCCACGTGCCTCTCGTAATATGATATAATACTCGTTTACAGATTGAATTATTTCTATGTTAATGAAGAAAGAAATCTAAAATTCAAAATTAAGTTTATTCAGCGTGTGTGTGCTAAACATAAAAAATCTTGAATTATTTACTTAAACCCAGAATTTCATCGAGAGTTTACAAATATTTCGTCCAGTAACAAGTTCTTACACACTTCATAATTTGCCGTAAAAAATGTATGAATTCATCGAATTAGCTTTCGTACCTTTTTTCTTTCAAGTATAGAAAAAAGTGGGACTATCATTCTTGGGATCATTGGTGTGACTTGACACAAATAAGAATTTGTAATTTACAAAAAAATATATTTATTGCGTACGCTATACACAACTTATGATTTATCATTCATTAATAATACTGTAATTGATTCGTTCGACATCTCACTACGACGCTTCTTCCTTACACTCACCCGGGTAGACGAGTTTGATATCTGTAAAAAGTAGAATAAAAATGATGATAATTTTTGTACAACAAGCTCAAGATCCAAATATCCAACAGAAAACTCACCGGTTCCGTCGCACTGGTTTCTGCAGCGCAGCCTGCGCCAATTGGGATACGTGATTCCATTGCTGCCGCACACTGGTCTCAGTTCTTGCGAGACTAAGCAGCCGCATTCCTCTTTATAGTTTGCAACATCTTGTGCAGTCGTGATTAAGATCATACACACAATGAGCACTGAAATTTGGACACATTATTAGATATGTTCATTTTAGCGTTAGATCTATATGATGTAACTTACTGCAGAATGCAAGGAAAATCGTTGTCTTCGACATTTTCAATTTAGTATATTTCGTGTGACACGTGGAATAAGTATCTCTTGAGAGTGATCCAATTGAACTGATAACCAATAACGGTCTTTTATATTATATGTACGGATGCTGGTAGACACGCAACACTTGGGATTTACTGGCATATGTTTGAAGAGAATATAAAGTTTGCTATTCTTATCGAAAGTTGATATTATTAGTCACGTGCTATATAGAAAGTGAATTTCATGCTAATAATAAATCATTATTTATCCACCCAAAAATGTAGGTATGTCTACTCGTTTCAAAAATATAGATTCTATTGAAAAATATTTTTTACTTTTTTTTCATATAAAAAATCTGTGCAAACAGATAAATTAATCTTTCAACTTTAATCAAACGACCTGTGAATCATATTACGATTGCCACAACTCTTATACGTTAATTTTCAAGTTTTTATAATCTGTGTGCAATTATAATGCGTTTAACAATAACTTTCTTCCTCGGCCAAAGAAGGCGCGATTGCAAAACGAAGAAGAAAGGAAAAAAGTGCCTGACCAGTTGTTTTATTGTTGATTTAACCGACCGAGAGGTGACAAAATACGCTCTTTATCGTACGCGTCCTTTCCGACTTTCTCGAAATACACCTTATTTTGACACCTGCCTTGAACAACCTGCGAAGATTGCCATATCACGCGGGTCAAAGGGATACGAGAGCGCTCGTTATTCAATATTTACAACACATATTTTAACAGCTGCGAGGGATCCTCTGGAGGAAAAACAGTCCGATCAAAGAAGTCCTGTTGTTGTTATTGAGCCTCGCGCTTCTATTCGCGCCACTTTCTCACGACGGGAATATCGGAGTTATATCGATTTGTTCTTATGTTGTTTGGATTTGGGGGATATATGGCTGAGGGCGCCGATGGATTTTGCTACTCCAGATGCGCGCGCGACGCGAGCGCGACGTTTACGATCTATTTGTGTTCATAAGGTAACACACGAGTGGATATGACGATTATATTTCGGTATTGTGAGCTTTGCGGAGTTATTTTTTCCTATGACAACAACAGCGCGAATAAACAGTACGTGATGTGCTAAAAAGCGATTATGGCTATTCTTGAGTCGTGTAAAGTTTTTTTTCTTCTATTAATATCAACTTTAGTTATCAGTGAATTTCTTAGATATATTCTGAGATTAATAGCATTTTAATTGTACAAATATGAGGCAATTCATACATGAACTTTATTTAATATCACGTCTTTTGACTTTCACTTGCGCGCGCGCGCGCGAGCAAAAAGTTTACGAAAATAAAATGGCGAGATAATGTGCGAAGAGTAAATATATATTCTCGCTGGTACAGAAAGTTCACACTTTTCCTTGTTTAACACGAGAAAATGAATCTTCTGCGATTGCTTAATGAATTCACGTGGTTCTCGCATCTATTTTCGTCTTCGTATTTTTCGTGCAATCAATCATTGCAATTATTTGAATAAATACAAAAAGTAAATTATAAAATTTATCTAATCACTATTATATGTTTGGGTGACTCACACTGATAAGTCTACGAACACCACATTCTAAAAATACCATTACTATTTTGGAATTATTTCAAAGCAAGAACCTCTTATAGATACACCATGAAATTCGTTACATTTCATTTCTTAAAACACTTGAAGAAAAAAAAGCCCCACCGCCTGTAACCCACTTCCACCCGCAAATAAACTTTCCGCGTGTTTCCGCAAAGCGATAAAAGAAGTCCGAATAAATCAGACGAGAGCGCGTGCGCATGCGCAAAGAGCTTACTTATCCTTCCCTCAAAGCGCGCGAAATTTATGCCGCGCCCGCGCGACTCCCGCATCTTCTTTAGCAGATGTCCGTTATGCGCGCCGGGTAATAAATAGTCGCGATCGGCCCGTTAATTTTTCAGGCGGTTTCCGCTCCTTTCTCTCTCTCTCTCTCTCTCTCTCTCTCTCTCTCTTTCTCTCTCTCTGTCGTGGGCTGAGGCTTTATGAGTGAGGTGGTTGTGTATGCGTTTTTTGTTTAAGGAGAATCGGGGTTGTAGAGTGAAAGAGAGAATGATGGTAATTGTCCGTGAAATTTTGTGGTGAGAAGCGTGTCGATTAAAAACGAGGAAAAACCGAATCGTAGTATATAAATATGTTAATTCTATTATCAGATACTGTTATCTATTCCAAATAGTCTTCTGGATTCTTTCGAATGTCGGGAAAACACATACAAATAGAAAAAACAAGTTTGAGACTTAGAATACCGACCGATGATGATCTCACGAATCAAACACGGAAACGTGCTCGATAATCAATATTCCGTATCTCGAAAAGAGCCTCAATTAATCAAACACAGGCGAAAAGAAGAGGTACAAAAAATAACTTTGTAAACCGGATCACGCGGACTACCCAAAAAGTGTATATCGGTTTTATTGCCAGCACGCGCGCAAGCGGCGATAAACGACATTAACCCAGTAGATCTCGTGTCGCGCGACCGTGACGCGCGAATGTCCTTCTCCTGCACGGGTGAATATCTTTTTTTTTTTTTTAAAGCCGAAGAAAGTCCGCGAAATCGCTGGATTGTAAAATTTATTTAGAAGTACCGGGGTTTACGATGTTCGCTTCTTTTTTTTTTTTTTAAGAAATTGGGTAATCGATAGTTTATGTTTGTGTTCGTAGAGTTTTTGAACGAAGATGAAAAAAAAAAATTATTTAGAATAAATTGAATAATAACGTGGACCGATGCGAATGCTTTTGGATTGAAAAGTGAAATTTTTTGTTACTCGCGATGCATAATCTTGAGAAAAAAGTTCGGTATTTCAAGAAAACATCTCACTACAGTTATAGTGCACTGAAAGCTGGCGATTTAATCTCCTTGATGTATGTCTCACTCGGTAATTTGAATTTTGATGGAAAAAAATTTCTATATTTAAGATAAAATGACGGATAAGGGGGCATAAGAATTTATGACAGTGTCGAAAAATTTTTCAATCCGCACTTAATGGTCGCAGCCAAAATTAGCCGGAAGATCGGTATACGATAGCGATCAAACGTGTAATTTCTAGACGCGCGCCTGTTTGTTTACCAAAATAAAGCATTTAATTATTTCGTGTACATTTGTCAAACGAGAAACTTAATTCATTACCGTGTTGGAAATAAATTTGAGTTACTTGGAGAGAAGAAAAAAAAAAATTAAGGAAATCGTCGAAAAATTCTTGTAACACCTTAAACGGTACAATGATGAGGGTGATGTGGGTACACGTCGTTTTACAAATTAAGTAATTTGTACGAAATGTCACCACATGAAAATAAATTGAATGTGTGTACTTGGAAAAGATAATCTTTACGGAATCGCGCGCTGCACGATATTGTGCGTACGCGTATATGAAGATTAATTCTTCATACTTTCTTCAACTTGACCCACATTAACGATTAATTTTAGATTCGCGAGTACACATTTTCGTTGCACATTTTAAACTATTAATTCGACGGGAATTAGCCTCCAGGAATAAAACCAAGAACTCGCAAAAAAAGAAGTGTATATGTAATCACCTCGAAAATATGTTATACATTCTAAAAGACATACGACGTCGTTCAATAAAATCGCGCGCCTCTTGAAACGAGATCAGCACGCTCAACGCCTCTCGTCATGCCATTTTCAATTAGCACCAACGTACCCTACGTGTAAGATATCCAGTTACCTCTTATACTCGTCCGAAAATCGCCCTTCGCCCGTCCCGTTAAACACGCGCGTCGTTGTCGCATTCCCGAAATGTTACGTTCGCGCCTCGGATAAACGCATTATTTACGCCCGGCGAGTCGCGGAGAAAGTATATGTGCACATACGACAAGGCGAAATATTAATCGCGGAAGTGCGCGCTCGCTTCGCAATTAGAGGGATTATATATATTTATGCTGGTTAATTGTGGGTTAATGTCGACTGATTATATTTTTTGGGAATTGAAAAACGCGAGGCGAGGAATCATAATTCGCGAGAGAGCCTTTTAAGAGTGAAAGTTCTTAATATCTGAAAATTTAAGGATCCTGCGTATATCGTGCGCTACTGGTTTTAAAATACACATATATACATATACTGATAACGGAGAAATAACAGTTTTGTTTATACGCGGTTTACATAAATTTGCGCATTAATGTTGTATAACAGAATTGTGTATATTATTGTTTTAACCGGGCGAGAGCTTTAATGCGGCTGACGAAATTTCGCATTTATATATTATATACACGTTGAAAAAGCAGATTTAGGTGAGAAACCTTGAAAGTCACACTTTTACGAAACCTATAAAATCAAACACGTCCACTTCACTCTACGCGTGAGATCTCTCGCGTATAATTTATGGGACTTTTAAACGGCATATCAATAAACCGACATTAAATTAAGGCTAATTCAATCTACGCATATAATACAGCGTATAGTGTGTAACACACGGCCTTATCCTGCGCTCGAGTTTCGACGGCGAGCATTCAATTATACGCGCGAAAATTATATACCTACACAAGAAAAATGACAAATCGCAGACGCATTATAATCGTGCGGAGGAAGTACTCCGTTTTCGCGAAATTAGAAAGTTCTCTCTCTCCGCGACAACAAAGCTATAGATCGTATCGCGCGCGCGTATATACGGCGCCTCTATTAGTGCATCGCTATGTGTATGGAAAACAAAAACGAGCGGAAAACTACCGATTCGAATCAATTGCTGCTGGTTGAGGTGTGTGTACGGAGCTACTGTAAATGGTGATTTGTTTAGATGTTGAGGATGTGAGTTGTTGTTTTGTTATATGAAAGTTTTTTGTGCTTTCATCGTTATTAGTATTTGTATTTCGTACTTTAAGGGGATGTAGAATCGTGTAGAATTAACGAAACTTTATTGTCTAATAAATTAATTAACTCAACTTAATTCCTGCCTTACCGATGCCACGATTTTTATTTAATTGAATATAATTTCTGAACATTTATTTGGAAAAACGTGAACTTCGTGGGGCCACGATAATTAAGTAGTACCATTAGTATTTGCCATTAGATGCTGCGTGTATTGAAAAAATTAGGCTGGTAGATAATCAATATGTCGCTAGACATAAAGAATTGTATGATCTAGAGAAAAGAATAGTATTGAAAAAAAATCTTTGATAACAACAATGTATTCTTTAGTTTCTTGGTCATCCTGGCCACCCAGCTAAAAATCCCATTTCCAAGCTGGAAGAAAAACCAGACGACTTCCAAACAAAATCCTATATACCTCGAACCTCTCTTTTAGCATTATCAATTACCTGCTAACCGATCACTAGACACCCCATACATATAAGTATACACACTCGCGCAATATATATATAATATTCCCGCAGCGGCGCGGGCTATTTCCGGCGCTCTCTCCCGCCGTAAATTAGTTTCGGCGCGCTCGTGGGTGCACACCTCTTCGCCGGCGGCTTTGTGCAGCATTCCGCGGATACAATATACCGCTACTCACATATCCTTTTTTCTCCTGTACATGAGGTATAAGTATATTATACAGCAGCTCGTCGAAGGTCGTGCGATTGTACAGTCTCTTATACTTTGTTGGGATGCGCGAAAGAAGCAGAATCGTCGCATATTATAAATGCAGCTTGATTTCGAAAGTGTAAATTGAAATCGGTGCACAGACGTATAAAGCCCGGGAAATATGTGCCGGCTGCTTTAATTTATAACGCGTCGCGCGCGGCCACAATGTACAATGGTACGCGCTGTCGTAAATTTTGCAAATGTATTTTATATGGCATAATAATGCGGCGCTTCGGAACGAATAATATTTTCGCTCGCGCCCATAAATTCGAGTAGTCGATTTTTGAAAACTGTGCGTATAAGATATGCGAATTCAAAAGCTCTGTGGTGCAACTTTTTTAAACCATAAATATTATAAGCGTATATTCAGCGATCTATTCGAGAAACAATCAACGGACGATCAATCAAAACGCAACAGCATCAGCAGCCTCTAAACACCTTCTAACAGGATTCCCCGGGCGTGTTACGCAACGCCGCGATCCATAAACATTATACCCGCCCGCGCGGGAGTCCCGGATGCGGCGGACCCTGCGGCTTGCTGCTCGTGACGGACGAGGAAGAGAGAGAGAGAGAGAGAGAGCCGACAAACGGCGACGCTAATTGGGAAGGACTCGGTGTATTATATATGTCCTGTTCCGCGGGTAAAAATCGTGCGCGACGGAAAGCGTGATCATTCGCGGATTCATAAATCAGCTGCGAGAGAGAGAGAGAGGTTGTATCGGAGATTTTCAGATCGGCTTGGGGATTTTTACAGATTAGGCGTGAGTTGAGAAGAAGTGTGCCGGTATAATCGTATGTTTGATGCGCGAAACGTTGTTTGTGTCTTGATGGTTTGCATATGAAAGTTATAGGTATATACAATCGAAATTATTTGACTGTAGGCGAAAGTTTAAAATGTGACTGCGTTTGTAAAAGTCGATTTTATTTTCTCCGTGAGGTTTATCCCCTTACGAATTTTGGAAATAACATTGACGACACGAAGTTTTATTATGATATCTAATCATATCAATCGTTAATTTGCCAGCCATTGAACGATACCGATTTATTCGCAGTAATAATTACGATTTTCGATAGTATGTATAAGCATGGAACAGACTTATATTTTCATAAAAACTACTATTGCTATATAATTTTGTAGATTTTACTATTGTTATACGTATGGAGCGAATCAAATGAATATAAAGTTGCGTAAAAAGTATGCGACAACCCTGGCTATAAAAATACTATAATCTTCACTATAAAAATTCATCCGAATGATAATTTCCCAACCATCTACCGCTCACTTCCCAAAACTTCAACCATACTCCCATTACACTCACAATTCCCAACAACTTCCGCGGCCCCATATACAACCATCACAACCCACTGTACTACCAATACATCTCACGCGAGCGGTCGAATTCAGCGACACGAATAATCCCGCGGGGCGCAGCAGTCACGCGGACTGTTCGCTTTTTCCGGGTTCCGCGCGCTCGCGCTCACGTTTTCGCGATGACGTATCAATGGGCTAATTGAACGGAAGGCTCGCTCCTGTGTGTGACAGAGGAGGCCGCCACCGTATAGTACAGTGAATAACCCAGTTTTCTTGTGGACACGTCGCCGGCTTTGTTTTGTCGTCGGGCGGTGCCCTGATTGATAAGGCCGATAAGGTGGGAATCGGGGGTGCGGGAGAAGAATGTGGAGTATAGGTCGAGAGGGGTTTTGCTAGATATTTGTGGAAAACGATTGTTGATGGCGTTTTTAGATGGCGATGTAGTGGTTTGGGTTCACTGGTAATAGGTTGAAAGAATTTTTTGGAATGATATTAATGGCTATCAGAAATTATACTTATGAAGAATATTTTTAAACAATCAGATCACCAAAAATTACCGTTTAATTTCATATTTTATGGTAAGAGCTACTCAAGCTCCATAACCAAAATTTCGTGGCTTATATTTCTATACTCACCACACTATCTCAGCACTGAACTATACTGAACACACACTATACACGCACTCGCACGCAGAAAAACACTCGTGGCCCACATAACTCGCTCGATCCCCGGCTCTCGATTGAGACGTATACACTCGCCGATATATATCAAACGCAAGCAAGCGCGAGCGACGTAAGAGGGACGAGTACATAGCGCGCGTGCAAAAATCGCTGACGCTAATGCGGACCGATGGCTCGATGAATAATTAATGAAATAATCGATCTGCTATCTCTTTCACCTATGCACAATGCGCACGAAAAATGTAGGCTGCAGAGAGCGCACGCGTGGATGATTGACGTTTTAATCGCCGTGAAATTGGCCCGCGCAGAGAGAGAGAGAGAGAGGCGGGGTATATTCGCTTCGGTTTCGATTATATGTAATACGCGAGCGTCGCTCCTGCGCCTCGTCGTTTACGTTTAATTAATGAGACGCGCGCGGTCTATCGGTCTGATGATCTGTGCTATGATTTATTGCTCGTGGTATACGCGCTCGGATTTCGTGATGCGTATTGTAGGCAAAAAATCCTTCACTTTCTATGTCTATACGTAGCCAAAAGAAGAAAAAAATATATATCTAGGCCCCTCCGGATGCGCAGCCCGTCGTACATACTAGTGGAGCTGCGGGCGGCTGCTTAATTAGCGCGCGCGAGCTGTGCGATGCTTTACGAGCTCGCTGGCGCTCTTTCAATTAGAGAAGAGCGGAGCGTCTATATATATGCCTAGGCCGTAAATCCGAGCAATTCGGGGGTGTGGGTGAATATCGAATGGGTAATAATGAGCTGCAGTGTAGACGGGGATATTTTAATGCGTAGGTTGGGTGTATTGTTGGAGAGCAATAAATTCGATCGAAGGGGCTGCGTGTAGATATATAAATTTAACTGGTGCGTAAATAGAAAGGGCCGTTCGTATGTAACTTGAACGATTGGATATTTGATTGGGAGTTGTAACAATTTCGCGCTGTCTTTTATATATACACGTTATGTTGGAATCAAACGCGTGTTTTGCGCTCTCTCGTATTCTTTATAGGTACATGATATTTCAAATTCAAATTATACGAGTCGCCAAGGTTACGTTCTATTAAAATTTTCAATCCATACATCTAAAAGCACAATATAATTACTCGAGCGCATCACACAATTCTTCCTTCCAATAAATTCTATCCTACACCGCGAGAGAACAAAAAAAGTGCCGACTTCGTAGAACGGCGCGGGCGCATTCAAGGGCACACTCGGGCCAATAAATAATACCTTGCACCGAAAAAATTCATTTCGCTCTGTATACAAATAGCCCCGGGGGCCAGCGAATTACGTGACAGTTTTCTCGCTCTCTGGGGGCCCGAACCGATACTCAATTACCCGAGCGAAATGTGTCTCTCGTTCTCTCGCCTATATTGGCCGGAATCCTTTGTGCGCCCTATACTGACGAATTCGAGGCTCTCGAGCGCAATGATAATAAGTTTCGGTAGGTTCTTCTTTTTTTTGGTCAACATATATAAAGTGCGAGTTTTATCGGGCGGAGGTGAGTAGAAACGTATTTAATTTGCCCGATCGCCGTTATTTACGGTCGTAAATATGGCACGAAAGGATTTGTATTATTTCGGGTTCTATTCTCGCTCGCAATTCTTTCGCGCTGTAATATCTTGCCAACTTTACGGCATACGCCTTGCCGAACTGTATTTATCAAAATTAACAGACGCACGGTCCTAATACCCAATCCATTGTCCCACAATCCATAGCTCAACACCTTGTCGTCTCTGACCCATCTGTCTCAGTTCGTTACTCTCTCGCGTATTATACGCACGCACGCCAGGGGTTAGTACCTACACGCGCGCGGCTCCATAAATCACGGCACGATGGCGTAAGAGGGCCATTTTAAGCGTTATTTTTTTGCTGTGCAGCGGACGGTACGAGAGAGCCGGTCGTAAATCCGCAATGCAGATCCTTTGTTTTGAGGGTATATTATGTAATTATACACGCGCAGGAAAAACTGGTTCTTCTTTTCGGTGGAGAATGACGGAATACTACGGATTCTTGTATATCTTTATATCTTCGTATAGGATCTGTACTCGCTTCACGCGCGCGCCACGGCCTAATCGCGCCCGCGGGGATTCCGCGATTTGCATGCCGCGGCGGGACGACAGGCGCCGCGCGCGTCGGTATATATGAGAGCCTTAATTAACGCCCGGCGCGGCGGTGATATCGGCTCTCTCGATCGGTAGCGCGTCGCGCGGTTCCTTTTGTCCACGCGTAATGTGGCGCCCTCGATGATGATGATACGTGCGTGTAATAGTGCGGCGGTGGTGAATTGGTTTAATGCATAAGAGCTGTACTGTTAATTTTAACAGTCTGCGTTAAAGCACTATATAGACATTTTGAATTGGTTTTTATACACATCCTTAATCATTCAATTACATTCTGGGCAGCGGTTTTCCATTCCCGAAATAATTCTATCCCATCCCCTATAAAACTCCTTACCCAAGAATCTCTCCATTCTCCAACATCCTCCCCACACCCGGTATAAAAAAAAATCCGGGAAATACTCCCTCGGCTCCTCCCATGTAGCGTCGCGGTAGCCGGCCGCGGGGCGCTTTTGCGCTTATACACACGTTTTA